>JBBPTO010000701.1:0-24126 GCA_038094155.1 Pulveroboletus cf. aberrans
CCTTCTAATCGAACAGAAGGAGGAGGACAAACACCTCTAGTACACAACAGGAGAAAAGATAAAAAAGGAAAAAGGAAGCAGATTCTATTTCAAGGAGGTTTAACCAATCAAACAGAAAATGTAACGTGGGAAGATCAACCTCATTGGTATGCAGATCATCATAAACCCTATGGTTCATTCAGCTATGGTTATTACCATCCAAACTGGGATATCCCTGGGTATTTCCCGAGGAACGATCATTATGATCTAGACATAGGAGATTCAACAGATTATGATGTAAACCTTGGAGAGCAATCTACATATGGTGACTGTTATACTGTCAGAGACAAGAACATGGGAATGAATGGCCTAGCCACATCTTCACCAATGCAAAACATATCTACAATCACAGACTTTCAAGCACAAGATCATTGGCTTGTTGACAGCAGATGTTCTGATCATCTTTCACCATATATAGATGACTTCACCCACATAGGCAACAGAACATGGTATGTCAAAACTGCTGATAATTCACCTTTAATAGGATACAAACCTGGAAAGGTTATCATTCAACAAGATGGTAAACCTTCAGTCACCCTAGAAAAAGTCTGATACACACCAAAAGCAAAAGAGTGTCTACTTTCACTTCCAACTCTCACTCTGCATGGCTTCAGATGTGAGATTGAAGGACAATAATCCAAAATTTAGGACCAGTGTGGTAGACTCATGATACAGGCATCCGCTTTATCACCACAGTCGAAGTTACATTGATTTCAGTCATCTCATATCACACCAATGAACCATCAAGTGGCCACACTGCAAGAGACCTCTTCATATGAAATATGGCACCAGTGCTTTGGACATACAAGCGACAACGCTTTAAGACATGGAGTCAAAAATCTGACAGGCCTACCTCAATGTGCCATCCCCATGTCTCATTCTCCTTGTAAAGGATGTGCTATGGGCAAAATGTCCAACAGATCCTTTCTGGACTCTTCAAAAAGACCAACACGGACACTTGAACTGGTACACACAGATCTTATGGGTCCTTACCCTGTGGAACCAGGATCAAGAGCTCAATATGTTCTTACATTTATAAATGATCACTCTTATTTTTCCCTTGTTGCATTTATCAGAGACAAAGCCACTGCTGCACAACACTTTCAAAATATGGTTTCTTGGGCTGAAACCTTCACTGGTCAACAGCTCACCTCTGTTTGTTCAGACCAAGGAGGAGAATTCATGGGTAAACTTCATGTGTTCTTCACTTCCAGGGGTATCACTCATCAAACAATGGTACCTCACACCCCTCAACAAAATGGTGGAGCAGAGAGATTTAACAGAATCATAATGGAAAAAGCAGAAGCTATGCAACATCATGCATGCTTACCAAAAGCATTCTGGCAAGATGCAGTAGAAACAGCAACCTTCATCTATAACAGACAACCAATGCATCATCACAACTGGAAGACTCTTATTGAAATCTTCAAAAGTGGTAACAAGCCAGATGTCTCTTACTTCCGAGTATTCAGATGTAAAGCATTTGTATACATAACTCCAGAACAAAGAAAAGACAAACTCAGTGCCAAAGCTGAAGAAATGACCTTTATAGATTATATACCAAACACCAAAGGCTGGAGATTTTGGTCAACAACCAGGAGGAGAGTCTTTGACTCCACTCAAGCTGTATTCAATGAATCAGTGTTTTCTCATTGTCTCAAAGGCCAAGAAGATGGACCAATTCCAATTCCAGTAGAGGCCAAAGAAACAATAGCAAATGATGCCCCTATTGATCAAGAAGATCAAGAATCTCAAGAAATACCAGTACAACCTCAAGATCTGGTAGTACCACTACCAATATCAAGAGCAAATTTGAATCCCAATCAACCACAAGCAACACTAGAAGGCAGTACTAGTGATGAAGACTCCTCAGGAGATCATCCAGACACATCTTCCACTTCAACAACATCACCAACTCCCTCTAAAGTCTCTACTCCAAAGAAGATGGATCCACCACCTTCATATTGCTCTGTACCTCCCTCTCCTTTTAGACAAGAAAGAAAGCGTCCACCATCAAAAGAAGATGTAGACAGACACAAAGTGAAACAAAAGCTACTTCCACAACCAGAATTAACTGAACCAGAAGAATCTGATTCGATAAGGAAAAAAGACTGGATGCCACCAAGGCAAACTGAAGACAAATCTCTTGTGAGATTCAGAGCACGTCCTCATCAATACCATCCTACAAGGAGAGAACGTGAAAAAACCTTCAGACCTCCTCAAGATCCACAAGGATTGCCCAAAGAAGAGTTCAACCAGATTCTGCTTATGGAGATCTCACTCCTATTGAGATAGAACAACAGGGAATAAGGGCTTCGATGCAAACCCCTATTCAAGAGGATGTACAAATTCAGGAGGAGCAAGTTCAAGTAGAACAAACTCATGATGAAGAAATGGAAGAACCAATCAATCAAGAAGGTTTAGAACAACTCTATGAATCGATGTCTAGCTTAGTTGCTCAACATTCAATCAAACAAGTGTCAAACTTCAGACAAGATGGACAAGTCATGCCACAAGGTTGGATAAATGGACTATTGGCAGCAGCAGTAACAGGATCTGCTGATTGGAAAGTGCCAATACATTATAAAGACATTGCCAAACTTCTTCAAGAACAACAGGATGTGTGGCAGACTGCATGTGAAGATGAAATGAAATCTCTACATGACAAAAAAGTCTGGAAGCTTGTAGATTTGCCCAGGGACTTGTCAACCAGTGAAAGGGAGAGGGGTTTTTGCTATCAGAACAGGCAATCATGTCAAAGCAAGCTACGTTGCAAAAGGCTTCACACAAATCTTTGGTGTGGACTATAAAGATACCTTTTCACCTGTCACTTGATTTGAAACAGTCAGGTCCCTTCTAGCTCTAGCAGCACTACATGATTGGGAATATCAGCGCTAGATGTCAAAATAGCATTTCTGTATGGCAATCTTGATGAAGAGATCTACATAACACAATCAGAAGGCTTCATAGATCCTTAGAATCCCTCAAAAGTCTGTCTATTGAATAAAGCCATATATGGACTAAAGCAAGCTGCGCTCCAATGGAACAAGGCACTCCATGCTTCTCTTATCAAATTTGGCTATCAAAGGCTATATGCTGATACTGGAGTTTACATAAAGAAAAAAGGAAAGATCTTAATCATCATTGTGATATATGTTGATGATGCACTTTTCATGGGTAGTGATAAAACACTAGTCCTCAAAGAAAAAGAATGTTTCATGAAGAGATGGGAATGTAAAGATCTTGGGGACACAAAGGAATACCTATCCATGAGGATAACAAGAGATTGAATGAAGCAAACTCTTATCCTTGACGAAATACCTTATGCTGAAAAGGTTATCAAATGCTTTGGTCAAGAGAACTGTGAAACAGTTACAACACTTTTACCCTCTGGATATAATCCTATGCCATCAACACAGGAAAAACCTGATCCCAAGATTCAAAGCCTTTTTCGATCTGTGATAGGATCACTTGTTTTCCTAATGCTCAGAACAAGACCAGACATTGCTTTTGCAGTAATCAAAATGTCACAGATCTCTGCAAATCCAACAGAAGAGCACTTGCAGAAGGCGATCTGGATAGTTTGCTATGTTTCTTCAACTAAGAACCTGAGCATCAAATACTCTGCAAACGGTCCTCAAAATGGTCTTATAGCATACTCTGATCCAGACTGGGCTGGAGATGTAGAAACATCAAGATCCACCACTGGTTATGCTATATTTCTTGCAAATGGAATAATCTCATGGCTTTCAAGGCAACAAAAACATGTTAGACACTCATCCACTGAAGTGGAATACTGTGTAATGTCAGAAGTGGCAAAGCAAATAGTCTGGATGCGAGTCCTATTTGAAGAACTAGGCTTTTCACTCAAGCCAATCCCTCTATGTGTGGACAATCAAGGTGCAATGTTTTTAGCATCAAATCCTGTACAGGAAGGTCACACAAAACATGTCAGAAAGGATGACCACTACATCCGAGAATCCATCAAGTTCAAAGAAGTTGAACTATTCTATGTCGAAACTACCAAACAATTCACAGATATCTTCATCAAGAATCTGGAAAATGTCAAGTTTCAAGAAAACATAAAGGCTTTGAAGCTCATTCCATATTCTCAAAGTATGTAACATTCTAGTGAGGAGGAGTGTTGAGATTGTAAATCAAACACTAGCTCCTGTGCTCTGTTAATACAGGCAGACTGTAGTGCTAATACACTATTCATGTTACTAAAGACTTAGGTCAAGTATTAAGGCTTGACTGTCAGATCAGTCAAACTTAATTAAAGTGTAATCTTAATTACACTTCAGGATCGACCATATGATGATCTAGATGCAGTCTTTATGACTCAGCTATGATGTCATTGGTCTGGAGCTTTCTTAGCTCCACAATGGCTGTGTTGGATCGACCCAGATTCAACTCCATCTATTTGAAATAAGTGGAGCAACATGATTGATCCTATGATGTCATTCTGACATCATCGACCTCATTCCAGTTACATTGCACACAAGTACATACATATTCCTGGGTGTATTGAAAGGCTATAAGTACCATGATGTAATAAATAGTGTGATTCATTTTCCCTCGAGATGAACCTTCTAAGAAGCTCTACAAGGGTTGATCTCATCAATCTCACCTAACCCAAACTTGGTCACAAGAACTTTAGTCTCTATCTTGGTGAGCATCCTCAACTCACCACTCTCTTCTCTGCCCTGCACAACAGGAGTACCCTTGTACTGTCCTGTTAAGAGATAACCAGACTCAGTGTTGCACAATGATGGCAGAACAACTGTATTTACCTATGAGGGGTAGAGATACCAAGACTACAGACATAAGTAAAGTAAAGTAGAGAAAAGTATCTAAAAGCTCACCTCAGCTATTGCACAGTGGTGTGGCAGAACAACTGAGGGAGCAAGGTCAATCCTGAGTGCCTAAATAGGGATGGAGATGCGAGCGCTAAACTCCGATGTAACTCCGATGTAATGTCCGGAATAGGAAATATCAGGTCCAAGATAAGAAATGGGACCTTACATAGATGAATGACCAACTCCAAGATGCTCTGGAGTGGAGTTGAGGGACTTGGTGCATGTCAACCTTGGAGTTGTAGTGAATGACCTTGAATGAGACCGAAGACCAGAGGTGTTACATTTTAACAGTAGGCTATGCCTTAGTGTGTTGTAGTCCACTGTAATGAACGGTTGGCTGGTTATAATTGACCCACACTAAATTATAATGCTATTCCAATGTCATGATCATGATTGTTCATCTAATTCACATCACATGACAATATTGCCATATTGGAATGGCACCTTAGATTTTTCCAACACTGTAAACTATTTACTGAAAACTTTTCCTTTTTTCAAGGTGGAATTTGTTTATAGCTCTATCTACACTAAGTTGCCCCAACATATCCAATTGTGCCTGGGATGTGTGCTTCAATATGTAAGCTTAGTGCAAAGTCTTTGAAAATACCTACCTACCCTGAACTCTCAGATACATACATATACTATTGTGAGACCAGTATTGCAAAATGGATGGGAAATGCAAAATGCCCTTCATCACAAAGACACAGTAAGAATAATGACTCAGATTAGTGTGAGTAACTTGCAGAAGACCATATCAATGCTTCATAATTTTCTTTTTGAAAGAAATGCTCCAGCAAAAAGTAGCCAGGACATGGTGCAATTATTTTCCAAACAATTTCATAAATTCTACATGCATGATACACAGACTGATCCTTCATTTTCCCATGTTTTCAATAACACTACATTGAAATGTGGGATATTCCAGAGCTTCCAGTCTCATCCATCAGCAGTTGACTGCAGTGTAACAAATTCTAGTGGTGTTGAACTCCATTAGGTAGCATTGCAGCCAGACGTAGCAATTCTAGATGCAACCCAGTGTCATTCAATGTGTTATGATTTGTTATTCAACACAATGCAACTTGCTATTCAACATGACAGGACCTGGCATTCTGTCATATCCATAACAACTTCAAACCTCCAAGCACCAACTCCACTCTTTCCTTTGGTGTTAGGTCATCAATTATGCAACTCTGCTCCACTGGACCTTCCTGTACATCTTATGTTACATCTTTGTGCTCTATTTAGTTAGATCTCATGCTCTGTACCTTTTCCCATCCCTGTGTAGCACAGCTCTGGTTCATAGATTCCCAACTCCATTCCTTTACTCATCATTGCAACTCTGTTATAAATCCAGTGCACTCTGTAGTACATATACTGTACCAACTCCATTGTACATGCCTTCAGTCATAATATTAAATTAAGCACTTGATGTACTATTTCCTTAACCATGCTTGATGCTTGACTCTCTGTCAAACTCCAACAGATATCTCCACTTCCTCTGAGTCTAGATAACTCAATTCTAACCTCCAATCCTCTGACAAATATGGAACCACCCACTGAAACTTGGAACAAGAGTGCACCACACAAGATGTCAAAATCTATTGTAAGAGCAAGAATGCCTGGTACTCAGTCAGATGCCCAAGGGAGCAATCACAACTGATATTCACCTATAGTAAGGGCAAGGATAGTACTACATGCTGTCAGTACAACTATAGATAAATGAGCAGAGAGGGGTTCACCTCAGCCAGATGCCCAAGAAAGCAATAACAACTGAGGTGGATAAAAGAGAGAAAAGAGATTAGATAGTGAAATGATGCACATTTAACTCCAGAAAACTCCAGTAAGAAGTTAAGTGAGAATAAGTGATATGTATTGGGAATAGTTCAGGATGAGAAAGGAATAGCTCAGGTAGAGAAAAACAAATTGTATTACTTTTAGAAATTATATGATGTATTGGAAATCATATGACATGTTGAAGCAGAAGCATAAAATGGATAAAGTGCAACTCTAAAGTGAATGTAATGGAGAATGCCTGAAAAGAGGCCAGAGTTCCTTCAGAGTTATACCAGAGTTGTAAAAGAGTTATACTTTGACACTCCCACTTGTGTGCATATGAAGTTCCATGGTTTGAATGAATTTCCAGTGTTCCTCTCAGGTTCTGTGAGAATGTCTGTGATCATATCTCTGGTGGGGATGTACTGAACTGCTGCCTCCCCCCTTTCAACTAAGTTATCTCAGATGAAATGATATTTTCATTGAATGTGTTCAGTTCAAGTGTGGAACTGTGGCTCTCAACAAAGAATGATGGCAGCTTGGTTATCACAGTGAAGAGTTGTGGGTCTGATTTGTGGATATCCTATCTCCTCAAAGAAGCTATGGAGCCAGGGAAGATGTTGCCTGGCATTGCTGAGTCCAATGTACTCTGATTCTGTAGTGGATAATGCAACCATGCTTTGCTGTTAGATTGACCAGGAAATAATCCCCTGATTGCTAGTGAAAAGATAACCAGAGACAAAGCGGGAGTTGTCTGGATTTTGAAACCAACCTGTGTTGAAGTACCCGTGGAAATCTAAATCCATGAAGAGTTCATTTCCATCATGGCAGAGTTTCATGTCCAATATCTGTTGAATGTATTGAAGCATGCACTTTGCTGCCTTCCAGTGGCATTTCTGTGGTGCCATGCTAAAGTGACTGAACATCTCCACTGCATATGCCAGGTCTGGACATGTTTCAAACATTAGGCACATTAGAGAGCCTACAAAAGTCAAGTATGAGATGGTTTTCCCTCCAAGGGTCATCTCTGATGATTTTGTCCTTTGGGTCATTGATGGTGAGAGAGAGATTGTGGGCCATCAGAGTTGAGACAGGTTTGAAGTCTGCCATGCCAGAGCATTGTAAAACTGTTTGAATATACTGGGATTGAAATAAGGTAATGGTTCAGAGTTTCAGTTTCATCTGACTTTAGTCCTAAAATGAACTTTGCTTCTCCAAGGCCATGCATTTTGAATGCAGAGGAGAGTGGACCACATGAAGTAGTAATTCTGGCAAACCACTGGCCAGCCAATGCCAGCTGATGCGAAATTTATAGCATCAATGGCAGATTGTCCAAAATACAGAACTTTGCTGAATACAAATTAGCCAATGACCAATACAACTGCACTGATACCAGCATGCCCATCCTCTAGATCAACATTCCACCAGCTAGCTGACTTGCTCTACTATCATTCTTGCTGATGGGCCCATAGCTTCCATCTATTTTTCACTGGGTAGCCAATTACTAATTGACTTATCTTTTCAACATACCTTTTTTTCCAGCTGGCCAACTCGCTCTTACTGGTGGGGCCATGATTTTGGCCAATTGTCTGCCAGATGGCCCATTTCCTCTCTCATCTACCTTGCTAATCAGTCCTTCTTGGATGTTTGTTTTGCTTGCTGGTAATTTTGCCTGGCTACCTGTCTCAATACTGAATGCATCAATTCTGCCTAATATTTGCTGGTTGGCTAATTCTTTATTATGCTAATGGGCCCATCCTTCTTCAGCTGGCCCATTCTCTCTACACTGATTGGTCCTTATCTTTGATGCTTTTTTCTCCTTCTGGCTGTTTTTCTTGACTATCCATCTTGCTGACAAGCTGACAACTTTTGGCAGGTTGCATTATGACTACCTCAGGTAGAGAATAGATGTAGCCCCTAAAGAGGGTCTAGGATGCTAAGAATAAAGGAGAGTGGGGAAAGCTGCTCTACAAGAATGAAGTACAAGAGTTCTAGAAAGAACAAGACTTTCTGCTTGTCCTTTCTCAATGATCTATTGTTGATTGGGTGACAAGAGGTTTCCTTAGAACAGTGTAGCCTCAAGAGCACTATGAAGTCTCAAAGAGCAAGGAGGTTCCTGATAAGGGACTAGAACAAGGAAATAGAAGGAGAGCAAAGACCTGGTGTATTGAGGTACATGAAGGGAAGGTCTAGCTTAAGAGATATGAGTACAGGGCAATGAGATTTATATAGGTACAGAGGGAGTTCAGGGCAAGTAAGGATGAAGTCACTGACAAGGCAATCGGAATTACAGAGAATGTGATGGAAGTGGATGATGAGTCAAGGTATTGTAGTCAGTGATGAAAAGAAAAGAATGTTCAGATTGGGACTAATACCCTTATGTACATAAGTGATAAGAGAAAAAGGGGTTGATCATAACAGGCTGTTGGTCTTGGCAATCCATCCCACTAGGCTAGGCTCATAGTTGAGCCCTTTCTTTAAGATATCTGGCACACTGACCAGCTGGTGGAGGCTATTTCTTTGTGTCATTCTCACCTGTATCTGTGGGCTTGCATATCTGTGGTGCTCCAATCACACACATGACTTGACATACCTGTGGGTAACATGATGGGTATTTAGATAATGAGGAGAATGACAGAACAACTGCACTGTAGTAATTGTCATGTTATTATCATCATCATGGTGTGACATGGGCAGCATGCGTTTCAAACTCAGAATCATCACATGTGGCTTCAATCAAAAGGAAGGGGTGAATTATCAGAATGTACTTGCTCTGGTTGCCAACATAGACTCCATATGTACCACTGTCTCCCTCACTATGAAACATGACTTGGAGTTAGATCAAATGGATGTTTTTACCACAAACCTGAATGAAGAATTAGACAAAGAACTTTACCTCTTACCTTCAGAAGGCATTCTGATCCAACCAGGTTACTGCTGGCAACTCTGAAAATTCTTGTATGGACTAAAACAAGCTGGATGAACATGGAACACAACACTGGATAAAAGGCTCAAAGATCTTGGATTTAATTGCCTAGATGTGGAGACATGTTTTTACATCATTTGAAAGGATGGACAGATGTGTTTCCTGATTGTATATGTTGAAAACCTTCTCCTTGCAGCCAGTACCAAAGCCTTTATAAACTTCATTAAATGAACTTTCTTCTCTGCATTCACAATTCACAATCTAGGAGAAGTGAAGTTCAGTATAGGAATAGAGATCAAACAGAACTTCAAACTTCAAACTATTGCCTTGTTCCAATCCCAGTATGTCCAATAAATCTTACAATGCTTCAGTATGACAGACTTCAGATCTGTCTTGACTCTGATGGTCCACAACCTTTCTCTCTTCACTGACCACCTGGAGGACAACACTGTGATTACAGAGATGACTCTCAGAGGGAAAACAGTCTCATATCTAACTGTCATAGGTTCTCTAATGTACCTTATCTTCAGAACTCACCCAGACCTAGCATATGCAGTGGGGACAGTCAATTGCTGCAGCACAGCATCAAATAAATGTCATTGGGAAGTGGCAAAATGTGTTCTCTGATACATCTGAGGAACACTGGACATGAAACTCCACTACAATGGAAATGAAGTCTTCATGGATTTGAATTTCTACAGGCACTCTGATACAGATTGGTCACAAAATTCAGACAACTCCCACTTCAGCTCCAGTTATCTTTTCATCAGTAATCAGAAGGCCATTTTGTGGTCAAGCAAACAACAGAGCATGGTAGCATTGTCCACTTTGGAGTTGGACTTAGCAATGCTGGGCAACACCTTGCCTGGCTTCACAACTTCTTTGAGGAGATTGAACATCTGCAGCTTGGACCAACAACTCTCTGTTGTGATAATCAAGCTACCATCATTCTTTATTAAGATCCACAGTTCCATGCCTAGACCAAACACATCCAATGAAAGTACCATTTCATCTGAAATAATTTGATTGAAAAGAGAGAGGTGATGGCTTGATACATTTCCACTAAAGACATGATTGTGGACATCTTCACAAAACTGCTTGCTTAAGAAAAATATTAGAAGTTCATTTGAGCCATGAGACTCTGTATGT
Source organism: Pulveroboletus cf. aberrans (assembly GCA_038094155.1). Taxonomy (NCBI): domain Eukaryota; kingdom Fungi; phylum Basidiomycota; class Agaricomycetes; order Boletales; family Boletaceae; genus Pulveroboletus; species Pulveroboletus cf. aberrans. The sequence continues at coordinate 10,747 of JBBPTO010000701.1, forward strand.
GTGCCAGTGGGAGTGACAAAAAGTAACTCTGATACAACTCCAGTACAACTCTAAGGGTGCTTAACCCTCTTTTCATGTGTCTTCTACTCTGTTCACTTTGAAGTTTCACTTTACCCATTTTGAGCTTTCACCCTGACTTATTGTACCATTTCTGAACAAATCATATGATTTCCAAGAGGTTGAATGACTTGTTCTTTTTATCTGAGCTATTCCTTTCTCATCTGAAGGTATTTCTAATGTACTTCACTTATCCTTGCTTCACTCTGGTCCAGAGATCTTCAGAGTTAGAATGCACATATATCATTTCACTATTTAATCCCTTCATCTTGTTCAACTGACCCCAGTTGTGATTGATCACTTGGACATCTGGCTGAGTACTGGATATCTCTGCCCATACTATATATTTTGACACATTTTCTTTGATATGCCATCTCTTTATTTTCTTGTTTCACATTAGCAGATACCTACACAACCCAAATTATTCTGGCCAGAGTAAGCCAGAGGAGGTGCAATCATGCCTCTGTCCATAGTTATTTAGTTTCCTGTTTGTCCTGCAAACTTCCTCATTCATTTTTGCCACTCCTGGGCAGTGGCTGAGGTGAGCCCCTTTTGCTATTATCTAATACTATGTAGCTGATTTACAGTGACCTTCAAAACCATTGCAATGTTTAACCTCAACACAGTGTATGAAGCATCCTGCAATACTCCATGGGAATTCTGCTTAGCTTTGGTGGAACCAAACAAAGTACAAAGTCTTAACTATAAATGTGGGTTAGGATGGTATTGGATATGCCACCAAGATAATTTCAAAGGATGAACTGAAAGAAACCATGCAGTATTGTGATCTTAATTCTCTTGACATCATTATTCAACAGGACAATGACTCCAAGCATTCTTGTAAGAAGGTCAAGGAGTGGTTAGAGGAGCAGGATTTTAGGACTATGGTATGGCCTGAATAGTCTCCTGACATTAACTCCATTGAGAATATCTGGGGTTATTTGAAAAGGAGGCTAGCAGAAAATAAACACCCTGCTAAAAAGTTTTAGAGTTGTGGGAGAGGATTCAGGAGGAATGGGATAAAATACCAACTAAGGAGTGTCAAAAGCTGATTGAGAGCATGCCTAGAAGGATCAAGGCAGGGATCAAGGCAAAAGGATGCTGTGCCAAGTAATAAATACCCCCTTAATAATAAAGGTGCAAAACTGTTGCAATGGTATTGGTGATTTAATATGAACATATCTTTGTGACCTCAGTGTCAAATCATATGATTCTGAGACCCATTTGTAGCCAAGAGTTTATAATTCGTTTGGGCCCGCCAAAGCTAAGCGGAATTCCCACGGGATATTGCAGGGTGCTTCATACACTGTGTTGAGATTAAACATTGCAACAGTTTTGGAGGTCATTGTAAATAGCGGGCAATCTGCCCATTTACTTAATTTTGATCGCAGGTTCCCTTTGAAAAGAGCAGGTTTCTGCATGGACAGCCTGCACCTACATTGTTTTCAGTCTCACACACATTCATTTTGCATTCAGTGAATCAATCATTCCCATGCTTCTCCTGCCCCATCTGCATTCATTTTAGAAATGATACTCACTGTAGCCATACTAATTCATCAATAATTCTGAATCAATACCTGGTCAGATGTGTGGGAGACATGATATAAACACCTATGATGAGAAATGATAACTACCATGTCTGTCATATGAGATTGGACATGCAAATGGTGTAGATGGTGAGACCAAACATGTTGATCAGAAAGTTGAGACATATTTTTGGATCTTCTGTGGTGTAAACCCTGGTTTCTAATCCGATCAGATCATCCACACTGAATTTGTGCATAACCACCATCCCCACTCTGTCACCAGCAAGTCACCATTTTACCTCATGATGGGCTATGAACACTGTGCTCTACCTGACATTCTTCCTGACTTCAACCTCCCCACCATAGAGCTCTGTTCAAAATCCCTCTCTGCAATGAGGAATGAAGCTCTAGCAGTCCATGAACTCACATGCCAAGTCATGGCATTATTGCACAGCTTTAACAGAATGGCAAACGTGACTAGCTTTCCTGGAGGTGGACATTATATTGATTTTTGATCTTATGATATTGTCTTGGACATACTAAGGGGGTAATGTTACAACTGGACCCCTTTTCTCTTACTTATCACTTACATACACATGAGTACTGTTAAGACCAGATCTCCTCCACCCAAACACTGGTTAGAGATAGAAGGTTAAAGGAAAAAGGAGACTGAAGATGGTCAGACATTCAGATGAGAGCATCTGAAGGTGTGAAGGCTTGATGCAGGACTTATGTGTCATGTCTTTGCACTGTCATGGCCTTTGTTGGTCAGAGATGCATTGGAGGAACTCTAGAGAGTGAACAGAGGACTGTTTAAGTCAATATTCAGCCTAAGGCTATCTACATACATGGTCAGAGTATATATATGTCAGAGCAGCTGTGGATTAGTAATGAAGGGCTATGTAGATGTATAAGGCAGAGGTCAGATATGTAAGTGCCAGAGCTGTGCTACACAGTGTCAGAAGGATCAGAGGGGTAAAGCTAAACTAAACAGAGAACAAAGAGAATATGTAAGGATATCTGATATGTGTCCAGATGGATGGAGGTCTGGAGTTGGTGAGGAGTCACTGGAGGGATGTGTGGAGTTAGTCCAGAGGTCAGAGTTGTTGTGATTACATGGGATATGACAGGTACAAGTTCCAATCTGGACTTTTTTTTTTCTTTCCATTGCTGACTCTAATACTGTGACTCCCTGTCCAATTTTCATCACATTCTATGCAATTCCATCTGCTCTCTCAGCAACTACTTCTATATCTACTCTAAACTCATCCTATGCCTATATAAACCTTGTCTTCCTGTACTTGTATTCACATGCTAGACCTCCCCTTCATGTACCTTAATACACTGGGTCTTTGCTCCATTCCTAGTTCTTCATCTTAGTCCCTTATTGGAAACTCCTTAGCTTTCTGAAACTTTATAGTGCTCTTGAGGCTATGCTGTTTGACAAACCTCTTGCCACCCTGTGATGATAGATCATAGGGCAGTCTAGTTCTCTTTGATGTTTAATCAATTGAGACAGAGCAAGCAGAATGTCTTGTTCACCTTGAACCCTTGTATCTCATCCTTAAAGAGAAGCTTGCCCCACTCTCCTTTGTCCTTAGTATCTCAGACCCTTCTTATAGACTATGTCTACTCTCTATCCAAGGTGGTCATAACAGTGAGTTGAAATTGCTGTTCTAGTATTATCATATAGAGTCAAAGTTCTACCTGTGTGCATGCATCTGTATTACAGAATAAGCTAGAGGCAGCAATAACTTATATTGTGTTTTATACAGAGCTAGTGATACTGGTCTCTGGCAGGATTTCAATCTCTTCTTGATTCACAGATTCAACACAATTTATGTAACATGTACTTTTCTGATTTTCTTCCCATTGCTGCCATCATTTCAATTGTTGCCATAGGCCAACTTGAAGATCATTCAGGGGGCTTCACCTTTGGGGATCCCTCTTGCATTCAAAATTTCATCCACAGATGTATATGCCAAGGTCAGGTCCATTTGAACCCATGGTGAGTGTCTTACAACTTGGGACCTTCCATCAAATGACAGTGCAGATTATTGCTGCCTGCCAAAAAATAAGCAAAGAAACAGAATCCTTCTCCCTGTCCACTCACTGTCCTTATAAAAATGCTGCAAAAGAAGAAGAAACACTGTGAGTGATAACCATGCAAATGATGTAGAGCAACATTAACATCTTTAGCAGAAGGGCCAGTGGCTGATATGCTAGATATCCTTTTCTGAATCTCAAAAACAATCTGAGGCACATCCAAGCCCTCATTTTGAAAAGAGCAATGATTTTTAGATATTTGAAGGGCCCATGTGTTGTCCACTTTCCCCTGACACATGGGATAGGGCAAGAAACTATCTAATAGTGAGATTTACCCATCCTTCATAAATCGGAACATTCTGGCCAATGAAAGTGCATGCAGATTTATACAGGCTGCCTTCTGAGTCATGTTTTGAGCATGTGGAACAAGACTCATGTGAAAATGTAGATAATTATTCCATCCTTCTATGCTGTGAGGTGAGTTATAACTGTGCAAGTGAAATAAAGCAGCATTGATACCTCATAATAAGAGTAGCCCCAGCAGATGAGCAGGGCAAAGTGTGTGCCCTTTCAGAAGGTGATAAAATGAGATATCCAGATTGAGAAGGAGATGATATCATTCTTGTATTTGATCTTGTTGAGATACAAGCTGTATTTGGCCCTGCATCCATCAGCAAATTGTTCAATTACTTTCATATCAGGAATTGCAACATTTTGAGTGGTTTAAAATATATTAATATGAAATATGTACATAACCTTTGTGCATGCATCCATATATTTATTTTCTCAACAATTTAAACCTGAATATGGGTATTTAGTTTTATCTTACTCCCTCAGTCATTTTCACCATTTCTGGGGAGCAGTTGAGGTGGGACTTTATTACTATACTGTTATGATTTACCTTGGACTATGCTTTTCTTTCACTTATCGCTTACCTATGCATGGGTATAAGTCCCAACTTGGATGTTTATTTCTTTTCATCACTGACTACAATACCATTACTCATTGTCCATTTCCATCACATTCCATGTGATTCCACTTCACTTGCTTCATCAGTGATTCCTTCCATCATATTCCTCTACATTCTATGCCTGCCCTAGACTCCTTTACATATATAAACCTACATCGTCACACATGTAAACCCTAGTCTAGTCTTACCTTTATTTTCCCTATACTTTCACCATCATCCTGACATTGGTGTTCCCACTCCTCAATACAGACCCAAGGGTAGCCTTAATACCTTCTTGTTTCCTGTTGCTGTGAATGACTTCAGTGGGAAGTCTCCATCATTGACCTCACCTGGAGGTCTCTTCATCTACCATCCTTCAGTGGGAAGTCCTCATCATCTGTCCTCAATAGTAGGCAGAGTCCTCATCCACCATTCACTTGGTAGTATCCTTGGCAGCTGTTAGCTCAGCAGCACCCTTCGTCACTGAAGCTCACTGGTAGGTAAACTCCTCATAGATGTCTTGCAATTGTCAAGCTCTGTCACTCTCATCCATGGTTCAGTCTGAAGCCCCAAAGGTTCTACATCTGCCCTCATCCAGGTCAGCCATAACATATACTATTACAATGTAACTAATGTATGTAGTGGGCACATCTGCCTCTTCACTTAGTTTTCACATTGCACATCACTAGTTGTGGCATGGCTCATGGGTTCATTAGTTGGTCAAACACAACCCATCCACATATCTATGTAGGTATACTGATACTCATGTCAATATTTATACCTATGATTAGATTACCTTTCACTTATGATTTATTACATTTTTTTTTCAAGGTGGCATAAAAGGTAATATGATAAGAAAAGTGTTGGTATCCAGATTAAAGTGTCAGAATAATGTGTGATTGGACTATAATTCTTGTTATTAACATGATATAAATTTCCTATATGTAATACAATGTAATGCATCACTTGGCCTATGGATTGGATAGTTAGCTGGTCCGCATATTTAATTACATAATCACCTCAAAGTGTTGTTAGGGATATGAAGGAAGCACATAATCATCAGAAACAAGGTATGGAAGTGTTCAACACCTCTGTTTAGCAGATCTCTTAGATTATATATTTTAAAATCATTCTGTTTATTCCTGCTGTTTTTCCTGATTGGACATGTGATCAAAGAGTATACTATATATACTTTACTTCAATAATTCTACTCTATGTTTGATATTTTAAATGGCTTTGTAAGATACAGATAAGAAGAAATGATTCATTATATATGCAAAGAACATATCAAGATTTTAAGAAGTCATGGTTAAACTTAATGAAGTTATGATAGTTTTTTTTAAAAAAAAGTAAAGTAGTCATCATACAGAACTGACTAACCTCACAAGGGGTGACATTCTGTGACACAGGTTCCTACAAAGTTGCCAAGCTGTGCCAAGAGTTCTAAAGCAGCAGACATTGAAAATGTGTGGCACAGATGCTCCTTACTGGCAGTCTCAACCTGTGTCCCTAAGATTAATCACCATGATTATTTTGTGGGTGGTACATATGTACTAGAAAATGAAATTTTGGAAGGAAAATCACTGACAATCTACATTGATGCTACTGAACCTCTAGAAGAAACCTACTACTCCTGCCACATATTAACTGCCAGTAGCAATGCATTCTTGGCAAAAGCTGAATTTTGATTAGACTTCAACTATATATTGCCTGACTTTTGTGGTTGCACTGAGCCATGGAATATTGCATATCTTTTCTGAGATCACAGTTCATAGTTTCACTCCAGAGAGAATTCTCTTCACCCTTTTTATAAAAGTTTACTAGAGCATATTTTTATATTGTGCACTTTCTGAATGAATGTATTATTTTCACCTTTCTTACTTGAAGGTCACAATTTGCACATCACATTACTTTTTTCATATAATGAATACCTTATCTGTTCTCTTTAGAGGGCATGCTACCAGCATACAACATATAAAGGCAGGACAACTATCCAGAATGCTTGCATATGATATTTGATACCTCCAATTTCTATCATAACCCTATCCAGTGAGAGTTGAAGTACAGAAAATGCTTTTGAACATATTAAAAGCATGAAGATTCTGTTAAAAACATTGGAACTTTATTAAAGAACACACCATTGTTTCTTTCACAACATATGAAAACAATATAACTAATGAAATGTATATTATGAATAGTTAAAAGCATATAGACATCATATGGATGGTAATCTGCAGGTGTAAAATGTCAAAAAATGCAAAGTTGTAATAGCTAGTTCAATTATATGGCTAAGGAATTAGCCAACCATTTGTATGAGATTTATTCAGGAACATGGATTGTAGCAATCATCACACTGAAAAATATACATCTTCAAATTATTTGACATAATATATACCTATTTCACCCGTTAGATAAGTTACAAAGGCATGGTGTTAAATACAATGATTTGTTTTTTATATGTTTTAAGAATGTTCCAATCTTTTTGATAGACATAAGAATAATAGGCTTTCTGTCATATCCCATACATCTGAGTCAACTCTGACCTCCAGAATAACTCCGCTACTACCTCCGGTGACATCTCACCAACTCCTAACCTCTGAAACTCCGGACTTATCCTAGATACCTTTACGTACTTTCCTTGTTCTGTATTTAGATTAGTCTCACCCTTCTGATTCCTCTGACCCTGTGCAGCACAGCTCCAGCGAACTGCGCTACTGGTGCACAGCTCCAGTTATGACTTCTCCGACTCCATCTTACCTATCTACATAGCCTCTGATTTCCTCCGTATATATACTCCAACTTTGTATGTAGATGCTTTAGCCTGAATATCACCTTAGACTCTCTCTTCCAATCTCTCTCTGGACTCTCCGATGCATCTCTGACCAAGAAGGCCATGACAGTGCTAGGGCATGACACACAAGTCCTGCACCAAGCCTTCACCCCTCCAGACCTCTGGCCATCTCTGGCCACTTGATCCCCTTCAACATCTGATCTCTGACCGGAGTTTGAGCGGAGGAGATCCAGTCTTAACACTCTCAAACCATTATAAACCACCCTAATTAATAGTATGCTTTTTAAAGTGAACACATATGTCAGAAGTACAAATGATCATAACTTCATGATGTTCAATTCTGATCTTCTGGGCCTTTGATATATTCTTTATATATACACTGAAATTTTTAGTATGTGCATTGTGAAGCCATTGTTAAGACTTGGTCATCCTCCACTCAAGCTCTGATTGGAGATCAGAGAATCAAAGGAGGTTGTGTTACTCCAGAGTAGAGTTACATTGGAGATGACCAGGAGATCTGGAGATTGCATGTTGGAGGGTGAAGGCTTGGCACAGGACTTATGTGTTGCACCCTTACACAATCACTCACAGCCTTTGTTGAATGTATCAGAGGAAATCTGGAGGAGAAAAAGAGGACTCTCTAAGTTGATATTCAGGCTGAAATATTTACATACAAATACTACTATCCTTTGTATACTTGGAGGAAATGTGAATAAGTAACAGAGAAATAGAATAACTACAGTAATGCAGGCCATATAAGTATTAGCTGAAGATGTGCTGTGCAAGCTTGGAGAAGTCAGAGGAGCAAAGCTAATACAAAAGAGAAACAAAGAGTGTATGTAAGAATATCTAGAAGATGTCTGAAGGACCAGAGTTGCATAGGAGATCATAATCGGCTCAGTTGCATGGAATATGACAGCCATGTATCAAAAATGTGAATGTATTTTTGTGTTGTACTCCTATTTTTTTCTTTGCCTTACAATGCTTTTACATCAGTAATTTTACATGCATCTAAATCTATCTTATTTGACTCAATTTGTATATGCAACATTTCAAATATGACACAGAGGTTGAAGGTGACCCTCTGTTTGATTAAAAAGTAATTTAGATGAGTTTTCTAATATTTTGGAGTATACAATGATCACACTAGACATGTTTTGTGATTTGAAAATTAGAAAAAGATCATATAGGACATTATAGGCTGAATTTAGACATGTGTAATTTTATTGATGTAGAAGATCAGACAAAGACTAGAATTATTAGAAAGTAGCATGTATAATATATCTATATTCTATCTAACCAGTAGAAATGATAGGAATATAGAAAAAGCTTCTAATACATATATTCTAGGAGATTGCTCAAACACAAATATTGAATGCTTCTGTACTGGTTTCTAATGATGTTATACTTCCACCAAGTACCATACAACATCTTGTGATGATTATGTGATCTGCTATGTACACTAGTTAGTTGCCCTATCCATATAGAATAGGTAATACATGATATAAAATAAAATTGATGCATTATCTAGCAATGTAGTGTGCCATCAGAATTCTATTAAATGATGCACCAATACCATAGGAAATGGTGTGCTATCAAAATAGTTTATTGTTTTTCATTTTCAACTATTTGAAAATTGAAAATTTAACTTTTTAATAAAAATTAATCAAAAGTCAGTGTAGATGGACATATGACAGCAGATAGGGCAAAGAACTCAATACATATTTTGACCATGTCAGTGAAGCTGATGAAAGTAGTTCCCTTATCTGTTTCTTACTTAACCATGTTTTCTTACCTTGTTTGCAATGTTGCATGCCAACATGAACTTATCTGTCCATTTACTGGAGTAATAGAGCACTACATAATTTATTTATAATGAAAGCATTAACATACTGATATTTGTCTTTTCACCATCTTTTCAATCATTTCTAATATGGTGAACATTGGTTTATTGATACTGACTGTGAAATAGAAAGGTGAGTGAGATATATAATGTACAGTGAGAGGGTCATTACTGTGGCAGAAGAAGTTAACATATTGTTGTTGCTGGCTCCATGAGATTTTTAATGGCTCTTAGCTAGTCACTGGCTCACAATGGTCATTTCTAGTGCAATGGGGTTACTGCTGATTCAATAGAGTTATCTTACTTTAGTATTAAACTTAAAGGTATGAAAAAAAAAGTAAGACAAAAGCTCAATTTTGTTATCGAATGCAAGCAGAGTGCCAAAGACACTCAACAAGCATTTACCCCACCATTTAAGCTGAAGGGTCAAATGCTTGCCCATGGATAGTGGATAATGGTGAAGTAATGTAAGGATGAGAACAGGGATAGTAGGTGTTTATGTCTTGCATCAGTATGACAGAAGGTTCTAATCTCTATTAAAATAATTGTCAGCATCTTAATCTAACTCTGATTCAGCAACTCACATATGAAACTTCTTACTAAGAACTTCTCAGATATATTTGCTATCCACAAATTCTACAAGATATCAAAGTGAAACTTTTCTTCATGATAAGAAGATCCAACATATCTTATGTGATCTAATCAGAGATATTTCCTCATTCTCTAGCTTCAATTTACTATTGGTCATGGTTGATCATGGGCTTATTAAAGGAGTAATTCTTTGCCCCACCAAGAAATCCATCACTGTCAAGGGTGTAGCAACCCTATTTTTTTTACAGTCTTCAATTTCGTCTTTACAACAAAGTAACCTCTGATTCAGGCCCACAATTTCACCAAATAGCAGGGTTGTCTCTTGAAATATGACCTGTCACTGTCTCCCACATACCATCCTCAATCTAATGGATAAACTGATTGCATTGCAGGGAACTGTATTTTCCTGTGCTCATATTTGCCATATTCTGCATTATCTGGTTTCCAATTCAATCTGATCCATCCTGGTCCATCATCTGTCAGTAAGTCAGACCTTCATTTCACTACACTGGATGATTTCATTTGTACATCCAGTTGATCTGGTAGCATTAATCTGGTCACTGGATACTTTGATCTGACAATGTGGTTTTGAATACAGTCATCTTCTTTACATGTATCTAGAGTCTTGGGAATGCCCAGGCTATAAAAGTTGTGTTTCACGCACATCTATACATCAGATCAGATTTGTTCACTTCAGTTGATTTCAAGTTCTACTTTTTATCATCATCATTGATCCAGCAATGTCTGTCATCATCTTCATTCTCCTCTGTCAATCTGTGAAGAATCAAGTCCTGTGTCTGAAGCATTATGATCTTTTTCAGGCCATTTCTCTTTCACCTTCTGTAAGTTCTGTGGTTTTCTTTCATGTTGCTCTATCCTATGAATCCAATCTGAAACAAACCTATTCATTCCTTCACTTTTTTTCTTTGGACTACAGACCTGCTGGTCTCCACTTTTAGACATGCATAGCAGTCTAGGTTAGTCTTTCTCTCTTGATCAATGAATAGATGGTGACTGGCCTATACTGCTATATTTTCCCAATAGTAAAGACTAGTAGATCAGTGTCACAAAGAAAGAAAATGAAGGAAAAATATGTTTGTTCCAGGGAAGTTTTAGGTAGAGACTCAAGGGAAGGACACTGCAGGGTTTATAAAACACCTTGATAGATGATCTAGAAGAGATCCTGAATATCTCAGACATGGTTGACTGGCAACAGGACTTGATTCTTTAGAGATCAAGAGAGGAGGAAAGAGATCTGGATATGACTGGAATAATGAGAACTATGATGAAGAACTCAGACTAGAGAGCAGGGTAAAGATTGATATCTCATGTGGTGTGTGTGAAACACACATTTTATAGTCTGGGCACATCTGAGACTCTAAATAAACATAAAGGAATTATGTGCAGTATGAATCCGGTAACTAGATTACAACACAGACCATCTGGTACATAGTGTTCAGTACAGCATACATAAGATAGGAGTTCATCTGGTAGATGGACTGGACTGAGATGAACTGGATAGAATGAACTGAATACATACTAGTATGGGTGAACTGGACATCAAATGGGCATGGATGCTTGATGACTCAATGATGACCTAAGAAAAGTCAAATAGAAATAGAATGACCAGATACAGACCTAAGGAGCAATGGCTGCTTACACTACCTCTACTACTGCCCGCATCAGAAGGCATCTGAGAGATGTTTCAAATGAATTACAAGGTCTCCTCCTGATGACAATGCATCAGCTCGAAATTGAAAAGCTGTTAGATGACATTGATTGGTATCTCAGAGAGCTAGTTGAGTCCAGGAATCCCGGCATCCCCTCCATGTCCTCTGAATCATTGATTCCAGTGAAACTCACTACTGTAGAACATGCTGAAGCCAATGCGACTGGGAATGATGGAACAACTGCCCTCCATCTATTCCATTCTTGCTATCATGCAACCTGCCACCTCTGTCACTGCCTGGGCCATCAATGAATGAATTGTTGCAAGTATGAATGCCCCATTTTTCACAAAGTCACCTTAGGTTACCCTCATTTGCATTGTTCTTTTCATCAATGCCAGCCTACTTCTTTGCCCTCCAGCTTATAATTTCATAACTTGAGAGGCTTGCCTTTCATGCACTGCAATATAGCCTGTATCTTCACTGGAACCTGATCCTCTCAATTCTAACATGGCACTGTTGGACAACCTATCTCAATCCATTCACCTTGATGATCCACCTCTCCTTATTATCTCCCATCTGATAATAATGCAGAATATACTGCAGAGGACATTGTAAACATGACTGGATTTCCTGAAGGTGGGTGTTACCTTGATTTGTAGTCCTTTGATGTGGTCTTGAATGTACTAAGGAGGTAATGTTACAATTGACCTGTTTATTTCCCTTTTCATGTGTCTCTTACAGTATGCATGGGTATAAGTCTTGCTTAGAACATTTATTTCTTTTCATCACTGACACATATACTGCCACTCATCATTTCATTGTATTCTAAATGATTCCACTAGTTTAGTCAACAATTACTTTCACACCTGCCCTAAACTTGCCTTATGTATATATATGTATAAATATATTCTTGACAGAATCTGTGCACTATGAAGGGGTAGAGATACCCTAACTACAAACATAAGTAAAATGAGAGCTAGATGTAGCTAAAAGACTAACCTCACCTGTTGCACAGTGGTGACAGAACAACCGAGGAAGAAATTATGAAAGCAGACACATTAAATAGTGACAGAGATCAGAGTGCATGAACTCTGATGTAACTCTGACATAACAACTGAAATAGGAAATAAGAGGTCCGAAGGAAGAACAAAATGTTACTGACTGTGGAATCAACTCCAAGAAACTCCAGAGTCAGGAGCTGTACTTCATAGGAGAAACTTTAGAGTTGCATGGAACATCTGCAGAGGAAGTCAGAGGACCTCAGAGGAGTTATATGTTTGACACTTCTCTCACCTTGTAGTTCTCAATCCAGACCTTCTCTTCACATACCTCAATATACTGGGTCTTTGGGTCACCACTCACTTCTCTTGCTTTCAATATTTGTCTGCACTGACCCTGTGGCAATCAATTCTGAAGTTTCAGATTCTACCAAAGCAGTCTATCAGCATCACTACAGTCTCTAAAGGCTAATTCAAAGCAATGTCTTCCTATTTGAGAAGTTTCCTTTATAGAAAGCTATAGTTCCCTGTTCTCTTATCTATCATATTCACTTTATCTGACTGACCCAGTTTTGATCCAACTGAGCTTGGATCAGTCATTTCAATCCATCCATCCATCCATCCTCATCCATATACCGTTGGTAAGTCAAGTCTTTATTTTATTACATCAGATACACTTTCTACCTACATACAGTTGATCCAGTCACCAGATACCTTGATCTGATGATTGAAACAACTCAGAACCACTTAAGGCTCTAGGTCGCTCAATAGACAATGAGAGAGGAAAGGGAAGAGTGAGTCGACGACTTTGATGCTGAGGAAACACCAAGAGGACAAGACTGTCCTTTGGTGGATTTTATTCAGGCCTTTATATACTACATGGATGTTTGTATCTATGGTGTACTAATC
>JBBPTO010000702.1:0-24123 GCA_038094155.1 Pulveroboletus cf. aberrans
TCTGCCAACTGGGCGTTTCGCTCCGGAGGGCCTCCAATATGTCCTCCTCGGGGGGTCCCATGCTACAGCGTCCTCAAGTTGTCGTCAACCTCCTCCGCACCTCCGATCGGCTTTTCCAGTGCGTTCAAATCGGGCGTGTCCTCCCCACCCCGTTCGCCGGTGCGTTCGACACAAAGAACGGAGGGTCCAAAATCTCGAGCATCGTGATCCGCCTCGCCACGTCCCGCTCCAACGTCCGCCCAATCAAATCCCGCGCCTCCGGAGCGACCCCCGTCAGCATGTCACACATCCCTCTCTTGACCTTGTCCAACAAGCTCGCGGGATCCTCCTCGTCGAACGGCAACCGTCCCACGAGGAGCGCGAACAAAATCACCCCGCACGACCGAATATCCGACGACCGCCCGTTGTACGCGCGACCCATGACCACCCCGGGCACGGCATAGTGCGGACTCCCGCACGGAGTCTCGAGCAGGCCTTCCCGCGCACCCGTCTGCCACGCCGCCATCCTGAAATCGGCCACGATGACGTTCCCCCTCGCGTCCATCAACACATTTTCCGGTTTCAGATCGATGGACGACACCGAATCGATAGCAACAGGTCACCACCGCGTTGATGATCTGGCGGAAACACGCGAGAGCCTCAGACGGGGCCAGTCGTCCGCGGGTGCAGACGTATTCGAGGATGAGGTAGAGCTCGGAGAAGGTTTCCCAGACGTCGTGCAGACGCGTCACGTTCGGGTGGTCGATCAGTTTCATGATCACGATCTGGCACTCGATGCTGAGACACATGTGTTGGGGGTGTCGGTTATCGGGTGAGCGCCATCGGAGCTGTTGAGAAGTTGGTGTTTGGAGACGATATTGACGGTGGTGTATTGGTGCGTCGCGCGACGCGGACGCGTCCTGTCGGGGAGATTGAATGGCGGGTGGAGGACGTGTGCGGGGGTACGTGGGGTCGTCCTCGCCGCGATGTCTAGGTGGTGGTCTAGAATATTCGTCAGACATGTTCGAGGTGGAAACTAAGACAAAGGTTTACGCTCGGGCTGGGGAGTCAGCGACTGACGATGAGCAACTGACGGGGGTCAATTCAAAAGCGCCACCCAACAAACCAAGACACCATCCAGAAAGATCATACTATTCGTGTAGATCTCGTGAAAAAAGCAAGTCGCGGTGCTACACATCTACGTCCCCATCAAGCCGACCCGGTCAACCCAGGAGTGAATCCTGAGAAATTGACCTGATCCTGACCCGTGAGCGCGTATGCCACGCACAATCGTAGCCGTACGCTCGAATGTCGGTGCTTGTCACCACATTGTGTCTCCGGGAAACGGGCCAACGCAGCCTACCCCAAGAGGCGCGATTACCTTCATCTGCTGAGTTTTCGTCAATCCTAGCCGCACATCTGGATTCCACATGGGGGTTATTCTTGTGACTGCCCAAGATGTTCGTCAGTCTTACACCAATTACGTTTGATCCCAACGCGCCCCATGGCACGGCTGGTTAAAGGTATGCACCCGTATCCATGCTCGACCCCGAGACTTGGAACCCGCCATGCTTTCCATGACGTCTGGTCGTACGGCGGACGTCTGAGACATCAACACGATCCTGAGTTCGTTCTTCTAATACACAGTGTAAGAGATCAACCGGGGTTAAGGTTGTCGTGGCGCTGGCGGCGGCAGCGACTGTATTTGCACGGGTGACTGTATTTGCGTTTGTGATGGCGAGAGTAACGACGATGCGGATGAGTCTGATACGGATGAAGCAGAATTCGGAGAGGCGTGAAAGAGCCCGAGAATATTTTTCTTCTGTAGTTGCGGCGAGACGGCTGGTTGAGGTGAGGTGAGGAGCTACCAGCACCATGAATCTCCGCGAGAGGATCCTGATTGTTTTGCATCGACTGACTATTAAATCGTGAAGTGGGGGAAGCGACATCATCTCCCAAGAGGTCACCCTAGAACGGTACACACCCACCAAATGAAGGAACACACCTCTTTCCCCTCCTCTTGTAGAACCCACAGGCTTGCTTTCATTCACTACGAATAATGTCAGCAGTATGGACATCTGAAAACCAACAAGACTCACCAACGCCCATGACAGTTGCTTTGGGTTCTGGAGGTGGCATCGAAGCGCGCCAACTTTCAGATCGCTCAACGCAAACAAGCTAGCATGCTCCTGCGCGCTGTAATAGCTCTATATCTGGGCTCGTCGTATACTGGGCAAGCGCGTATGCGATGTGTGCTTGCTGAGGTGCAGTGGTAGTGTGGCACGAGACCATCTTGGTGATCACACAGAGAACGAAGTGGTTTTCATCCGGAGAATCGAACACGGAGAGGAGCAGGTTCGATACGTCCATGTCAGTTGCCTACTTCGCTTTACTCACTAATGGCCAAAACCGCCGCGAGTACGAGGGACTCTTGCGAGAGATCGGCCTGAAGGGCGGTGTACAGTTTGGAGGCGGCATAGGCTTGCAGTTCGGGAGCATGTGCAACGAGGCGGATGGGCGCCGACAGTACCTCTTCTCTGACAAAGTTCTCAGCCTAGTGGATTTTCGGTACGTGACGTGTACATCGAGAGTGATGTCACTCACGAACTTCAAAACGATCTCAACATGGTGTGTATATGCATCGCTTTTGGTGGGCAAACCGCTCGGCAGCAAGGGATATTTGGTTGATCATTCCTGCCTTGAACTCGTCGTCTGCGATTTCAAGAAAGGCCAGGATTTCCCGAACAAGCGTACGAACGTTTTGTTCGTTGACGAGCGCATACGAGAGTTTGAGGGTATGGCGTCGTATTGAAATGTTACCGTTGCGAAGACAGCCGAGGATGATATTGTGATGGCGCTGAACGGTACTCGTATCCATTCACACGACCTTGGTCAGAGTGTCGAGGGCCACACAGCTACGACCATGAGTAAATGAATGACGAGCAGAGACCGCAAAGTATATCGAACATTGTCGCGATTGCTGAGGAATTTGCTTGAAGGATGTTGATGGTTATGACGCAAACACCACTGTCTGCTTCGATATGGAGAATGGTGACGATGGTTTCATAGAAGATAGAGTTTCCAACTTTCTTGTGGAACCCGTATTTGAGGCGACCTAGACGAACCAGAAGGGGAGATGGCAACGGAAGAGCGTGCGTACTTGGGCAATGGTGTCGTTCATGGTCGCACTCGCTCGGGCATCACCTTGCCCAAGGAGACGGAGCAAACTCAGCAAACGAAGAACTTATGCAGCTAACTAGAAAGGAAGTCGGGTCACGGGTTCCTACGGCTCGTGATACTTACCTCCTCTGGTCCGCTGAGGGGCTTGAACTTCCTGACCACCGACAGCATGTTTGTTTTTCATTCTTACATAAAATTTGAATGTTACTGAGAATCAAGGGAGTGCGGCGTCGGAGCCCGGTTCACAACTAAAACTTGAAACGGAAAACGAGTGACCGCCACACTCTTCTTTGATCCGAAAAAGCATGGCTGCCAGCTTTCCAACGGTCACAGACCCCCTTCGGCAACCCACGCAGAAGTGCGTATATGGCTTCTTTGTCGGACTGCTCCGCCCCCGTCCCGGCTAATTTTCCGTTTGTGTGAATTTTGGCAGCAACATACTTCTCAGCACTGTGGGTCTCTTCATTTGGAAGCTAGCAACCTTGATTCTCGGCCTTGGACAAAATTGAAGGAGATGGGCATCCTGTCGTAACGATCCGCTAGGATAGACCAGATCTCAAGATCTTACGGGTGGTGACCAATGAATCATCCGGATTCCAGAATGAGGGTGAGGAGCATGGTGCTGATATTTCGCACATCCATCTAGATCTGCCAGCACCAGTGTTACGACCTTGTGATATATTACAGTCTGAGAGGAGTTCAGATACACAGGGGATATAAAACCTCACTGAAATGTTGTCAAATCTCACTGGTAATTTACTAGTAATTTCCACCCAGCTCAATCCATCCATCCATCCGCTGAACATGTATTTCCTGAAGATCGTCGGTGTTCTTATATCTGCAATTTCCCTATCATCCGCTGCCAGTGTATGACGTCCTGTTCCCATCAAGATACAAGAACAATGACTGACTGTCCATCATAGCAAGAACATAAAGGCAAAATCATCAACTCCTGTCCCTGGGAACACGTGGCCTGCTACGTCCTGGAGAATGGCCCAGGTGACTAGCCAGGTATCTATCTGAAACGACATTAATATAGTCCATACCCCTAGGCTGTAACCCAATTTTCTATAATTCCCTCGACCTCACCGGATTTTGCAGTACAGGCATATGGTCCGGATGTGCATGTTCGAAGTGCGTCTCAAATTCGAGATGGAACGGAGGTTGTTTGGATACGAGTAAGTCCACCTGCTATACACCATGAGCGGCATGCCAAGATTTGTATTCGAACAACAGAATGTAGGGGCGGATTTTGGCATCCAAATGATTTGACCGGGAAGTGCCTTTTACCTGAATACTACGGATGTGAGTGTGAAAAGTGTAAGGGCGACATCAAATGCTCGGCTACTAGCTGCAATGCGAAGAAGGATTGCACCAAGTGGTTTCTGTTCTGGTGCACCGAGCACAAGAAGTCCCATTGCACTACTGGAATCTTTCAGGGTTGCAACTGCATACAGTGACACGATTGGCGTTGGGCATTTTTGATCACATTGCCAATATGCTCCACTCATTACATACTTTCTGTACTTTGACCTGCCCTGCCTGTCTTTGAAATCTCCTAGGATAATTCTCGTCGTATTAGATGCGGACCCTGTGATCAGCCCACCCTACGAAGTCCGCAGAGAGCTAATCCTTAGAAAAATCCTTGGCATAGCTTCGAAAACCAGTCTTTTCTCGACAGAAGAAGGTACGATAAGTTGTGAAAATGAGTCCCCGACTCTTCCCATCAAATTTCTTTCGCGTTCTTTCATTGATGTGGGACGCACAAAAAGCGAATATCACGGCACGTCATTGGACTCAGACCATGACTACCTCACCCAAGCTTCCAGAAAGAATCATGACGATCGGCAGGCTGCCATCAGGCATCAACTCATGATTGTTAGCATGTGGGTTCAACTGGCGTGAACTGTCCAGCCAGGTGCTTAGAAATATTTTGAATTAATGCTGCGTCACGATAGGAAACAGAATTCCATCATGTTGTACGAAATCCGGGATGGACGTGGAAGTCGGCACATTCGTCCATTCGCGTCTATGAACTTGTCGGGATAGTCAGCGACAGAGCGTAAATACTGCCATCGAATCTTTCAGGGACCACAGGTCACAGCAACCGACCTGCTTCAAGTTCTGCGTGAATCACCCTGTAGAGGTGAACGACGACGTGTATAGGGTATGAAGCTTTGAAAGTTAATCGGTTGGCCATGTCGCCACCTTGATACCAATCTCTTGATTGAAAAGGAGGATATGCTCGAGTGCCCAGCGCTCGGACTAAGTATCTCGACCAGTTTTCACAACTATTGGATTACGATGAATAGGTTCAACCAGTTGAAGAATTTTTTTTCTCACCAAGTTCCACAACCAACCGTATCGGTGAGTTGGTTCTGTGCTTGTATCGTCCGACTGGCTTAGAGTCGGACTTGTCGTGCCAGCTACAGTCACGTGCCAGTCCGTCGCGTAGTTTTGGGCCCCTCTCTCGTCGCAGGACTCTTCCGAAGACGGCGCTTGGACGACCCCTGACGAGGATCGATCTCTCTACTTCCCTAGGATCGTCGGTGCCGCTCGTGTCCGCTCCCCTGCTCAAGACGCTAGACCCAGACCCTGTAAGGCTCAGGCCGTTACACTGCTCAACAAGGTGGGTTGGGTTTCGTCATTGTACAGATCCGTGGCCCACCACAACCGCACAACGTCAAATACATACGAATCTTTGTCACTGCCTCGTCGGCCTATATACGATAGAAGACCTCTGTATCTGGGACACGTTGGCGACTTGCGCATGCCCAACGTAGGTTGACAAGGGCGCATATAAACAACCGATATCCCACTACGACGGGGAACGCCGATTGTCTGCCTGATCGTCCTTCCTATCCTCGTCTACACCAGCTTCTTCGAGATGCACTTTCTCATCTTGAACCATACAGGACCAGGGGCTGCGCAGACGAGTTCCCTCTTTTAGCCACACCTCATGTGGAACGACTGTTACAAGAATCCGCTTGGTACGTGCCGCATCTTTTGAATGGTCGGAATTCGCTCATACACCCCAGAGATCGCGTATGGTCCCAAATTCTCGCTGGGGAACATGGGCCGGGGTGGTGGCCTGTTCACTCGTGGCACGTTCAGACGTTCCCGGTCGGTTCTGGACACCAGAAAGTGATCTGTCATCACTACAAGGACGACAATAACCACCGGCTCGTGCTCCTGACTTGGAACCAACCGGAATACGATCCGCTGTTCAAGTTCCTCTCCCACGGTGACACCGTGCGACTCCAACACGCACCGGGCTCCGCTCACCAAACTGAACCACGAGGTCTCTCGCTACGGCAACTCGACGGTGGGAGACACACACGACCGCTTGGGGTGGTCGAGATCGTGGACGATCTCATTCAAGGTAGCCGAGCCCATGTCAAGCACGTGCGTTCACTCACGACCCGGTTGCAATTCCGACACTAGGTTATCTATCCGCTGCGAACACCAACTTGCCCCAGTGTGGATTACAACAGGTTGAGACCAGTTGTGTGCTTGTGAATAGTCCGGGCGACACGCATACCTGCTGGAATGTGGAGAATCACTGGAACGATCGTCGTGCGTATAATACCATCTCCCCACTCGACACTCGACCTAACACTCTTTTTCAGTTTTCCAGGGCGATGTCAAGGTGTACAGCTCGCCGTTCCTACGCGGCAATGATGACATCCAACAATGCGCTGATATCGGATTCGGACAAGTTAGACATTCTTGCGTCAAGTCTAACTGACTTGCCATTCATGCACCTGCGTCTGCATATGTGTGGCTGGGGAGACAATCAGCAAAAATGTTATCTCCTGGGAACGCCCATCATCTGGTGAGGTAGTAGCGCTAGCGTAATCGTTCCGCTTCTGTTGTTTGGATGGTACCTAATGCGACACCAACACAAGAACGCCAACTTGGACGCACGTAAGTGGTTCCTTGCGTGGGTGCCAATACGCGACTCACAATGATAGGGGACAGGGCAATGGGGACAGTTTATGTAGGAAAGATTGCGTTCGGTGGTTGGTTCTTGCATTACTGTGCGTGGTAATAATGTCCTTGTTTGGCCATACTGACGAATGCCCTTTGTAGTGAGTTCTTTCCACGGGCCGGGTGACCTACATCCATCACTATGTACGTGTTCCGCCTCATTTTCTAAGCTTCACTGAGACTTTCTTGTGCAGCTCCCAACATTGTGCTCTACTGTGTTGTTGTTCGTGCACGTGCACGATCACTGGGTCTTCTTGGTGCGATGGAAGGATCGCATAAAGCTCGTAGTGTTTGGGATTATGTCCACCCGCCATGTGAGCGCGTGCTTCTTTCTTGCAATACATCTGGTATCTGTCTTGTAACAGCACGTCATGGCCCTGTTGCAAAAAAAAGGCCGTAGTAGTACGCGTGTAATCTTTTCTTGCAATACTTCCAATTGTTCTTCCCAGTCGTCTCGCCCAAGCCGCGGCTCAGGTGAGCGGTTCCTTCAAGTTGAAATTTGTCGGCCACCCCTCCGTCTGCACAAGCCATGTATTTTGCAGTGCAATATTACAATGCACACGACCTTCCTGTTGAGTCTGATCGTCTTGCAACATCATATCTGAAGAGTTTCTGCGTGTTTGGTAACACCATCCAGCTCGAATTTCACATAATTCCAGCTTTTTCGAAAGGCAGTATACGAATTCATTGTATAAGTATTCGATCAGAGTCTCCCTTCACATGCTCACTCAACCCCGTTCGCCTCAGCCACCTTTTGTTTTCTGAGAACGGCGGATGTAATCAATGGCTTGCAGGATCAAACAGGTTTCTGGGACTTCCTTGCTTTTCGTCACTGCGTTTCCAGGTGCCACACGGTTTATTTCGGCTTCTTGGCCTTCTCATAAGGTGAGCTGTAGCCAGTCCCACTTTCTCGAGCTCTAATCCCTCTGAGCTGGGGGGACGTCTGAGGGCTCTGGGGACGCCGGCACCCCACAAGGATGCCATAGTCGGGATCAGAACCGGGCCAGACAATGTTCGCGCTGTTGAGTCCCTTTCGTCGGACACGGCGGCGCGGCACGTTTGGCTCCACCCCGTATGTGTATGGGTACGCCGGGAACCTGGCTAACCTTTCCCCCACCTGACTGATAGCAGTTGGGATGGTTATGGTTGTGCGCATTCCTCTTCTCGACACAGATCGCATTGGTATACGGGTCACCAATAGGGCTGTTCTTAGTGTGTTCCCATCAAACGGGAAATGTGATACTCTTCTTTGATCCGAAGGACCACGGTTGTCCATCCTATCGCAATGATCCGCTAGGACAGTCCGGATCTGATGTTGATATCGAAGGTCACCTGAGAACCGTGGTGCTGATCTTTCACGTGATGATTGATTTGGCGGTTCCGTCATCATTCAACCATGTTCTTATCACTTCCCGTTCATCTGCAGTGAGAGCTGCCGGGATGATAAAGTATTGGTTCCCCGACCAACATGGTTGTCGACACCCTCTCCGAGCAGAAGCTGCTTAGTTTGTCTCCATTGTAGTTCCCGGTTCTACGCAATTCCGGGACATGTTTGAATTTCCGCCGCCGCTAGCCCGCGGGGTTCACTTTCTACCGCCTCAAGTTTAAGCCCCGTTTCGCACGAGTCGGAGTTGTGGAATTAGACAGGAAAATGCTCAACGCCAATCGTGTCGAGTTGGCAGTCGCAACACTAGTACGTTCCAGCAGTGCAACGGTGTTCTTATGCGCAATGTCAATTGCAAGAAAATGACTACTGCATGTTCTTTCCGACGCACAACCCTACGATGTCCGATCAGAGAATGGCACCGACGCATTCTTCGCAGCTACTACTGATCCGCCGAAATCCCCCGAATTGCACTCTCCATATTTGTCCCATGGATTCGCGAATTTTCTCTCACAGCCTGTGGACGGTGACTTGCCGCTGTCGTAACAACTAACATTCCTCTATCTAGAGGAGAACACAGTATCACATAATCTTTACGCCTATAACATGGCTTGCGTACGACGAGGAAATAGAAAGGGTGAAAACGCAGATAATCTTCACGAAAGGCATGGGTGAGTGGAGGGGGGGGGGGGTGAACTAAACTGATTGAAGGAGAGTGCCCAATGATATTTGTATTTGCCCTGGTAACTTCAGCCTGTTCAACTAGCTACGTATCTCCCATCTATTCCTGGACCCTTTCGGTACGGTAATGTCTTGCTGAGTTGTAACACTGTTGCCAGGTGCGACCGGGCAATCAACGGATGTACATGCCAAGCCATCATGCCTTGACTCCAAGAAGCGGAAAACACCAAAATCAACATGAAAAATATAAACCTTCTGGTGGCGCGGATGGTATCCCAGACCGCCATCATGGATGGTGAGTAAGTGCGCACTGGCAACTGCCAGTGTTTTGACCGCCAGAATCATGCTGGTTTCGAGCAAATGGAAGGCTTCCCTGCGGAAAGGCTGAAAAATTAGCCTGGAAGAGCGTGGCTTTTGGAAAGAAGAGAGAGAACTACATGCCCATCTAGATCTCCCAGTGCCATCAGACAGCAGTATTACGACCCTGTTATACGTTATAATCCGAGAGGAGCACTAATACATAGGGGATATAAACCTCGTTGAAAATTTGTAAAATCCCGCTGGCAATTTACTAGTAATTTCCACTCAGTTCAGTCGATCCATCTATCCACTGAACATGCATTTCTCGAAGATCGTCAGTGTTCTTATATCTGCAATTTCCCTGCGATCTGCCGCCGGTGTATGATATCTTATTTCCGTCAGGATACAAGAACAATGACTGACTGTCCATCATAGCAAGACCGAGGGGGCAATGTCAACTCTTGCCCCTGGAGTTATGTGCCCTGCTACGAAGTGGAGAGAGGTAACTAGCCAGGTATCTATCTGAAGCGACGTTAATATATTAGTCCATTCGACCAGGCTGTTCCCCAATTTTCCACAGTACCACCGACAACACCGGATATTGCAGTGCAGGCTCGTGGGCCGGATGCAGGTGTTCGAAGTGCCTCGAAACCTCCAAATGGAACGGGAGTTGTTCCGATACGAGTAAGTCCACCTTCCATACACCATAAGCGGCATGCTGAGATTTGTATTCGAACACAGTGTGTGAGGGGGCATATTCCCATCCAAATGATGTGATTGGGGAGTGCTATTCACTGAAAAGCGACTCGGAATTGTATGGATGTCAATGTCAAAAGTGTATGGCCGACATCAAATGCTCAAGTGCTGGCTGTAATGAGAAGAAGGATTGCACCTGGTGGTTTCTGTTCTGGTGCATCAAGCACAAGAAGCCCCATTGCACTAGCGGGCCTTTTCAAGGTTGCGACTGCGTACGGTAACATGATTGGCGTTGGGCATTTTTGATGACATCGCCAATATTCTTCACTTGTTACATACATACCTTTAGTGTTTTGACCTGTTCTGGCTACCTTTGAAATCTCCTAGAAAAATTATCATCATTTTAGATGCGGACCCTGTGTCTAGCGCACCATGAAGTATGCAGCGAGTTGATCCTCAGAATATACTTTGGCATAGCATCGAAAACTGGTCTTTTCTCGACGAAAGAAGGTACAGTAGACTATCTCATAATGCATATGGTGGGGAAATCAAAAAATCGATGCAATATGAGAAGTATGCAGTACCAGATTTGTCACGAAGTGTGACCACTGTGACAGGTCTACAACAGGTAAAGTGGCTAAGTGCTATATACAGTCAGTTTATGAGTAAAGATAAGTATGAAAGTGACAAAGTTGCATGAATAAAGTGAGGAGAGCTGATGTCACATCACCATGCTGTAAAATAACAGGAGGGTACAAGGGTACTCCTGTTGTGCAGGGCAGAGAAGAGAGAAGAGAGTCAAGGATGCTCACCAAGATAGAGATGAAAGTTCTTGTGACCAAGTTTGGGTTAGGTGAGATTGATGGGATCAACCCTTGTAGAGCTTCTTAGAAGCTTGATCTCGAGGGGAAATGAATCTCATTATTAATTACATCATGGCATCTATTGCTTTTAAATACATCCAGGAACTGTATGTACTTGTATGTGATGTAGGTAGAACAAGGTTGATGATGTCAGAATGACATCATAGGATCAGTCATACTGCTCCACTTATTTGAAATAGGTGGAGTTGAGTCTGAATTGACTCAACACAGCAGTTGTAGAGCTAGGAAAGGTCCAGACTGATGACATCATAGCTGAGTCATAAAGACTGCATCCAGATCATCATATGGTCGATCCTAAAGTGTAATTAAGATTACACTTTAATCAGGTTTGACTGATACATTAGTCTAGCCTAATATTTGACCTACATTTTTAGTAACATGAATGGTGTACTACCACTACAGTCTGCCTGTATCAACAGAGCACTGGACCTAGTGTTTGATTCACAGAATCTCAACACTCCTCCTCGCTAGAATGTCACATATTTTGAGGATATGGAATCAATTTCAAAGCCTTTATGTTTTCTTGAAACTTAACATTTCCCAGATTCTTGGTGAAAATATCTGTGAATTGTTTTGTAGTTTCAACATGGAATAGTTCAACTTCTTTGAACTTGATGGCCTCTTGGATGTAGTGATCATCCTTTCTTACATGTTTTGTGTGACCTTGCTGTACAGGATTTGATGCCAAAAACATAGCACCTTGGTTGTCCACATATAGAGGAATCAGCTTAAGTGGAAAGCATAGTTCTTCAAATAGGATTTGCATCCAGACTATTTGCTTTGCCACTTCTGTCATTCCACAGTATTCTGATTCAGTGGACAAGAGTCTAACACATTTTTGTCATCTTGAGAGTCATGAGATCATTCCATCTGCAAGGAATATAGCATATCCAGTGGTGAATCTCAATGTTTCTATATCTCCAGCCCAGTCTGTGTCAGAGTATGCTATGAGACCATTTTGAGGGCTGTTTGAAGAGTATTTGATGCACAGATTCTTTGTTGAAGAAACATAGTGAACTATCCAGATCACCTTCTGTAAATGTTCTTCTGTTGAATTTGCAGAGAACTGTGACATCTTGATTACTGCAAATGCAATGTCTGGTCTTTTTCTGAGCATCAAGAGAAGAAGTAAGCCTATTACAGATTGAAAGAGGCTTTGAATCTTGGGATCAGATTTTTCCTGTGTTGATGGCATAGGGTTATATCCAGAGGGTAAAGGTGTTGTAACTGTTTTACAGTTCTCTTGACCAAAACATTTGATGAACTTTTCAGCATAGATTGTCTGGTCAAGGACAAGAGTTTTTGATTGATTCAGTCTCTTATTATTCTCATGGATAGATATTCCTTTGTATTTCCAAGATCTTTGCATTCCCATCTCTTCATAAAACATTCCTTTTCTTTGAGGACCAGTGTTTTATCACTATCCATGAAAAGTGCATCATCAACATATATGACAATGATGATGGAGATCTTTCCTTTCTTCTTTATGTAAACTCCAGTATCAGCATATAGCCTTTGATAGTCAAATTTGATGAGAGAAGCATGGAGTTCCTTGTTCTATTGGAGTGCAGCTTCCTTTGGTTCATATATGGCTTTATTTAACAGACAGACTTTTGAGGGATTTCTAGAATTTATGAAGCCTTCTGGTTGTGCCATGTAGATCTCTTCATCAAGATCTCCATACAGAAATGCTGTTTTGACATCTTTTGATAAGCACACATGATATTGCATAGCTTCTGCTTTTTCCATTATGGTTCTGTTAAATCTTTCTGCTTGACCATTTTGTTGAGGAGTATGGGATACTGTTGTTTGATGAGCAATACCCCTGGAAGTGAAGAACACATGAAGTTTGCCCATGAATTCTCCTCCTTGGTCTGAATGAACAGAAGTGAGCTGTTCACCAGTGAAGGTTTCAGCCCAGGAAACCATGTTTTGAAAGTGTTGTGCAGCAGCAGCTTTATCTCTGATAAATGCAACAAGTGCAAAACCAGAGTAATCATCTATAAAAGTCAGAATATAACACACTCTTGATCTTGGTTCCACTGGGTAAGGACCCATAAGATCTGTGTGTACCAGTTCAAGTGTCTGTGTTGCTCTTTTTGAAGAGTCTAGAAAGGATCTGTTGGATATTTTGCCCATAGCACATTCTTTACAAGGAGGATGAGACATGGGGATAGCACATTGAGGTAGGCCAGTAAGATTTTTGACTCCATGTCTCAAAGCATTATCACTTGTATGTCCAAAGTACTGATGCCATATTTCATATGAAGAGGTCTCTTGTAGTGTGGATGCTTGATGGTTCATTGGTATGATCTGAGACAACTGAAACCAATGTAACTTAGACTGTGGTGATAAAGCAGATGCCTGTTTCACTAGTCTTCCACACTTGTCCCAAATTTGGATTATTTTCCTTCAATCTCACATCCAAAGCTATGCAGAGTGAGAGTTGGAAGAGAAAGTAGACACTCTTTTGCTTTTGGAGTATACTAAACTTTTTCTAGGGTGACTGGAGATTTATCATCTTGTTAAATGATAACATTTTCAGGTTCATATCCTATCAAAGGTGAATTGTCAGTGGTTTTGACATACTAAGTTCTGTTGCCTATGTGGGCAAAGTCATCTATATATGGTGATAGATGATCAGAATATCTGCTGTCAACAAGTCAATGATCTTGTGCTTGGAAGTCTGTGATTGTAGATATGTTTTGCATTGGGGAAGATGTGGCTGGGCCATGTTCTTGTTTTTCACAGTATAACAGTTACCATAAGTTGATTGCTCTCCAAGGTTTACATTGTAATCCATTGGATCTCCTATGTCTAGATCATAATAATCATTCCTTGGGTGATACCCAGGGGTATCCCAGTTTGGATGGTGATAACCATAGCTGAAAGAACCATAGGGTTTATGATGATCTGCATATCAATGAGGTCGATCTTCCCATGTTACATTTTCTGTTTGATCTGTTAAACCTCCTCAAAATAGAATCTGTTTCCTTTTTCCTTTTTTATCTTTTCTCCTGTTGCATACTAGAGGTATTTGTCCTCCTCCTTCTGTTTGATTGGAAGGGTCTCTGCCCTCTGGTAGGTTGTCTCTGCAATAAAGTGGGTTAGAATGAGAGAGTATGCTTTGGGATAAGAAAGAGCCTACTGATGAGTATAGGCTCTTCTGGAAGTGAGAAAATTGATGGATTGGGGGATGCTACTGGTTGAATAGGTATAGGAGGTGCAGTGTAGGGAGAATTCCATACTTGAGGTGGTGCACCAACCATATTCATACTGGTGTCTTTGTCCTGTTCACCATTGAGGGTGGTGCTGAAAGGATTAGGATAGTCTCTAATGTCAGCTTCTTTTTCAGCATTGAAGAACTGTTCAGTGTCTTCTTCAAACTCTGCTTCTTCTACCATTCCAACAAAACCTTCTATCATCTTTGCATCAGATCCTCATCCTTTGCCAGTTTTCCTGAAGTGTAATTGAGTTTACACTTTAATTAAATTTGACTGATATGCCAGTTAATCCTAATAATTGACCTATGTCTTTAGTAACATGAATAGTGTATTACCACTATGGTCTGCCTGTATTAACAGAGCACAAGATCTAGTATTCAATTCACAGAATCTCAACAACTGCTTGGGCCATCAATGTATCAATTGCCCAAACTACATCCGCTCTATCTGTCATTGCACTGCTTCTGGCCATGCTCAGATGCACTGCCCTTCTTGCCAGCACCAATCAACCCCTTCCCTCCCTCCCTTCCCTCTCCCTCATCAAGCTCACCATCATTATCACACAGCTCAAGAGGCTCTCCATCTAGATACCATGGCATTGGTCACACCCCAGGTTTCCACCCTACTTGTGCCTGATGTGGCACTTTCAGACAATCTATTCCAGTCCCTGCATCTAGACAATCTGCTTCCCCCCATCATCTCCCATCTGATGATGAAGAAGAATACACCACAGAAGGAATGGTGAACATGACTGGCTCCTCTGAAGGTGGGCATTATCTTGACTTTTAGTCCTTCAATGTAGTCTCAGACATACTGAGGGGGTAATGTTATGATTAGCCCCCTTTTACTTCTGTTGCATGTCTCTATTGTATGCATGTGCATAAGTTCCAACTTGGATGTTCTTTTCTTTTCATTACTGACTACAATACCACGACTCCCTGTCCATTTCCATTACATTCCATGCAATTCCATTTGCTCAGTCAGTGACTCCTCCTTGATCTGCCCTGAGCTAGCCCTATGCCTATATAAACCTTGTTTATATCCCTTAAGCTAGACCTCCCCCCTGTGTACCTCAATACACTGGGTCTTTTCTCCACTCCTAGTTTCTCATTCTTAGTCTCTCATCAGGAATCCCCTTACTCTCTGAGACTTCATAGTAATCTTGAGGCTATGCTGTTCAGTGAACTTCTTGCCATCCAGTGACATTAGATCATTGGGCAGTCTAGTTCTCCTCAATGTTCAATCATAGAGACTGACAAGAAGAACACCTTTTTCACTTCAAACTCTTGTACCTCATTCTTGTAGAGCAGCTTGCCCCACTCTCCTTCATCCTTAGTACTCTAGACCCTCTTTGGGGGCTATGCCTACCCTCTTCCTGAGGTAGTAATAATAGCAGATAGGGCTGGGGTATTGCTATATTTCAAAATCACACAAGTTCAACTCTGCACCTCTGGTCATCAACTCTGTACTCTCTTTGGTCTGTTTCTCTTTAACTACACTATGTATTAGTAATCTATCAGACCTTATCTGTTTTATGTCACTGCTACATATCTTTCTTTTCTATTTGTACTAGTCCCACTTCTGTTTTTCTGCTGCACAGTGCTAGTTTATAGTTCACTGGTGCACAGCTCCAGTTTATAGATTTCTGACTCTGTTTCTTACTCATCCATTATGACTCCATTATAAATCCAATGCTCCTCTGTAGTATAAATACTGTACTCTCACTCTGTACATACCTCAGTTCAAATATTAACTTAACTTCCTCTGAATCCTCTTCAAGTCTTGACAACTCAACTCCAACCTCTGATTTTCAACCTCTGCAAATTCAAAACAACCAGGCTCAAGTGAAGCCAAGTCTCATTTGACTTCCTTCACAACTCCACCCCTTTGGAGTTACATCACTTACTCCCTTCTTGCACAAGTTTAACAGGTGTCCAGCATGGCCTTAAGCCTGGTTGAAAGAGGCTGAGAGGCAGGCAAGATAGCAGAAGGGTTAAATCATTGATGGCAGAATCCAATGTAGAAACACCAGTCAGGATTAGGGCAACAGTGGTGGGAATGAAAGGTCCATGTAGGGCATTGATGTGCTTTTTAGACCAGTCAGCCTGTTTTATATAAGTCAGAAAGAATGTGTGAGCTTGAAGAAACTCACTGAAGGTGAGGTTCTGATCAGAGCAAGCCAATTTGGAGGTCTTGATGAACATGACTGGATACTGGGTAAGTATGTTGTTGGAGCTGGATATCTCATAGGTGTTGTCTGCTTCTAATCAGACATGTGTACTTCAAGGCATCCTGGCATTCTTTCAGGGTGATCATCAGTGCCACAACTTGATAAACTCAAAGAAGATTTTTTGGCATACTTGAAGGGCAGTTAACAAGGACATCGGGTGGAGGGTGGCTAATTGGGAAGTTGGCAGCTTTTCCCTCCTTTTTGTCTGCATTGACTGGGTATGGCATGGCAGAAAGGATGCTGGGTAGTCATATCAGAGGTTGGGGATCAGGCATTACTTGATTCCTGACAAATGTGGGGGAATTTGGCTCAGTACAGAAATTGCAGTCCTGGTTCTCATGGGGGATGTGCAGTTCCTGTGGATTTTCCTCAGGGTGGTTGGCTTTCAAAATAGCAACATGGCAGTCTCTGTCATTCTGCCAGATGCCAAGGAGAAAAGCTAGGGTATCATTATGAATGAGCTGTTCTTGTGCCATAATGGCTTCTCAAAAAGGTTGTCAAACTGGAGCATCATAGTCGGGCAGTAGTTTAAGGTTGGGGTCTGCCATGCTGGGTGCGATGAAGCAGTGAAATGATGGAATGCAAGTAGGACGACTGAGTGCTTTTCAGCAGGGTAGATGCAATCAAAGCTCAAATCTCAAGAAAAGCATTTCAGGCAAGCTTGATGGGAGGGCATGAGAGGAGAAGTGTGCTGGTTTTCCAACACTTATCTGAAGACTAAGCGTTGTGGCTGTGCTCATGCCTTGTTGCACCACAGAGCACAATTAGTAATTTTCTTGCTAATAAAAACAAGCAACCATTTTCCATAGTACAACTGACAAAGAAATAAGGAAGTCATGGTTAGAGGTCAGATTGGAACAGTTATGCATGGTGAGATGGTGTTCTTGATGTGTGAAGACAGGAATATAAAAACTGTCAACTGCCCCAATGCAGTCATGAAAAAACTGAAAGCAGGGATTGTGTGATAACCAATGATATCAGTGTGATAGTGGTGGAAAGTTTGACATAGGCATTCTAAAACAAGGGTGCAGAGAGGTTGTAGAGGATTCTTTTGAAATACCTATGGGTTTGATAAAGCATTATCTACCAACAGCAAGAGAATATATGTACTTTAAGATTATCATATTTAAGTGTTGAAAGTGTTCAGTGAGATGACATATGGAGAGACCAGTAATGATTTGATAAAGGAAAATAGTGACCTGCCCCTCAAAAATAATGCTGCTGTAAGAAGAACCAAGTGTGACCTTGGAAAGAACATTGGTCAAAGCCTGAAATGTCTCCAGGCTGATACTTACATAAGGTTACTTTGATGTAATTAGGGTGGCCATTCAGTAGCTCCATAACCTAGGCCTTACTAGTGAGGATTAACATATGTATAAAAAGCAATGCACCCAGCTAAAGTGAGGAGTTGTAGTAGTATGTGACCTGAGTAACCACCATGGTGAGAACAACAGCAAGGAAATGGTGATGGATAAGCTGGTTTCATTCCTCACCAGGCACAGGAGCTAATAGTAAATCC
Organism: Pulveroboletus cf. aberrans; assembly: GCA_038094155.1. Lineage (NCBI taxonomy): Eukaryota > Fungi > Basidiomycota > Agaricomycetes > Boletales > Boletaceae > Pulveroboletus > Pulveroboletus cf. aberrans. The sequence goes on from JBBPTO010000702.1 coordinate 18,068, forward strand.
AGCAGCTCTTTAGGGGAAGCTGTCACAATCCAGACTCCTCTGAAGCTTTGTCTGACAGAGGTCTGAGGGTTATCAGTCAACTCCAGGGTAAAATAATGCCAGATAGACCAGAGGTCTGATAGAGATTGGATAGAGAGACATGCAGAGATGATGAAGGTGTAGCAATGTAGGAAACAGGAGTTCCCTACAGTGATATCCGGCGTTTTCCCACGGTCCGATAGCCCCTATCCAGCGCTTCTACCAAACCCAAGACTGTTCCACTGCTGTTAGTCCCAACCTGAGTCAAACTAGTTGAAGTTCGAAGGTCAGTTTGAATCTGATGTCTGGACCTGAGTTTTCACACACCAGTCCCGGTGTTCCCATGCTTCGGGTTCGGTCGGATTTTTGCCTTTCTTATGTTTCCTTTACTGTACCTTGTTTGGGTATGCCCAGATTAGACTTTTGTACCTAGGACTTTGTCCCTAGACAGTGTGCAAGCAACCACCATTTATCCTAAGCCTTTAAGTCCGGTTCCCTAGCCTTTTCCCTACATTTCCCTACAAGTTCTCCTCAAGTCCTGCAAGATTAGTTGGTTTCCTAGCCCTACTGAATGGGGGGAAAGCCAGACTCAGTTTTCCAGTGTCCTGTGGACATCTAGTGAGCCTTTCCTATAGTTCTCTTTCCTTCTCTTTGCAATCTCCTTGGGTTGAGATATACACTCGCACCCCTATTTCTTGCTTAGGACTACACTCTGGAGTCCTTTTGCTGTTTTACAGCAGAATGGAGATAAGGGATTGTGGGGGTGAGAACTTGGCACAGGACTTATGTGTTGCACACTTGTCTACTGTTGGGTCCTTATTTTGGAGATGGGAGGAACATATGTAGGGAAGAGAATAAAGGAGAAGAGAACTTTATTGGGATCAGACAGAGTTAAAGGAGTGAGAATTGAAGTAACAACATCAATATTCAAATTGAAGAATACTGTTACAACTACCTTGGATAGAGGATAGGCATAGCCTCTAAAGAGGATCTATGATACTAAGGATGAAGGAGAGCAGGGCAAGCCGTTCTCTGAGGATGAAGTACTAGAGTTCTGGGAGAACAAGGCTTTCTGCTCATTCTGCCTTGAGGATCTAATGTCTTGAGGTGGACAAGAGGTTCCCTTAGAACAGTGCAGCTTCAAGAGTGCTACAAAGTCTCAAAGAGCAAGGAGGTTTCCAATGAGGAACTAAGTCAAGGGACAAGAAGTGGAGCAAAGACCCAGTGGATTGAGGTACATCAAGGGGAGGTCTAGCTTGGAAAATACATATACAGGATAATGAGATTTATATATAAATGAGGCGAGTTCAGGGCAAGCATGGAAGGAGTTGCTGACAAGACAATAGGAATCACATGGAATGTGATGGAAATGGATGAAGAGTTATGGTATAGTAGTCAGTGATGAAAAGGAAAGAACATCCAGATTGGGACTAGTATCTGTTATGATTTACCTCAGACTATGCTTTTCCTTGAACTTATTGCTTACATATGCATGGGTATAAGTCCCAACTTGGATGTTCTTTTCTTTTCATTGTTGACTATGATACCTTGACTCATTATCCGCTTCCATCGCATTCTATGCAATTCCACTCCACTTGCTTTGTCAGCAATTCCTTCCACCATATTCCTTTATATTCCATGCCTACCCTGAATACCTTTATGTATATAAACCCATGTCGTCACACATATGCTCCTCAGTCTAGTCTTACCTTTTTCCTCACACCTTCTACCTTGTACCATTGCCCCTGGAATACATCAGTGTTTCCACTCCTTGATACAGGCCAAAGGGTAGCCTTAATACCCTCTGCTCCTCACCACAGTAAACCACCCTTAAGTGGGAAGTCTTCATCGTTGACCTTGCCAAGAGGTCTTCTCGTCACCACCCTTCAAAGGGAAGTCCTCATTGTCTGTTCTTGTTAGTAGGCAGACTCCTCATCCACTGTTAACTCAGTAGTACCCTTGGCTGCCATTAGCTTGGTAGCACCCTTCGTCACCGAACCTTGCTAGTAGGTAGGCTCTTTGTAGACGTCTTGGAATTGTCAAGCTCCGTCACCTCCCTGTTCACAGTTAAGTCTGAAGACTCAAAGGTTCTATGCCTGCCCTCATTTAGGTCAGCTGTAACAAAAGACTAGACTCTCCTCACATTGGCTACTTTCACGTAAGCCACCATTCATCCCTATCGCCCCTCGACCAACCCCCTTCTCAGGGAATCCTTTCATCACCCACATGCACCACTGCCCCCAGTGGAAGATCCATCTGATTTCTCAGACCCCGAGGTCAAAGTACCTTCTGATCAAGAAGCTACTATCCCCGTTGCACCTTTGAAACCACCTCCAGTCACCCCCATTATACCTTTGAACCCACCCCTTGCTATCCACCATTGCATCACTTTACAAAGCACCCCCTTGCCTCCACCCCCATGTCCTCTTTGAAACCCATTGAACTTCGCATCACTAGGCCCAAGGCCAATGATAAGGAACCCTCTGAAGCCATCTCATGGCTTACCTCTGCCTGATCAGACATGTTCATCAACAAAGACATCTATGACACTGATCATAAGAAAATTGGGTTCCTCCTCTTGTATATAAGCAAAGGCCCCACCAAGCAATGGGCCAAGTTCAAGTGTTCCAATGCCCTTGAGACTGACAACTTCAGTACTCTCAAGGATTTCATCAAGGAGTTCAAAGCCACCTTCGATTGAGGCAACACCAAGCAGGCTGCTCTATCCTGGCTCACCACCCACCACATTGAGAAGATCTCTCAACTCAATGACTATATTGCCAAGTTCCTTCTCCATGTTGGGAAGGCAGGATTCACTTACCCCTCACTTGCTGCTGATGCCACTGCTCACTGCACCTTGATCCAGTTCTTCCAGGTCAGGATTCCAATTGCTCTTATGCATAGGATCAACTCCATGGATACCATACCTACCATCATCAAGAAATGAATCGCCCAGTCCTCTTATTTCAAGGCAGTGGGACAAGGGATATACTGTTGCAAAGCAACACTGTAGAACCTCATACACCCAGACCCATCAGTACTCCAAGCCTGCTTCCAAACCCCCTAGAGACCCTGACACTATGGACATTGATGTTGTCCATCTCCCCAAGCTAACTCCTGAAGAATGGGAACGATGCTGAAAGGAGAACCTTTGCTTTCATTGCCACAAGAAGGGACATGGCTCCCACTCTTGCCTCGTTTACCCATCTACCCCTTCCCTGCAAGTTAAAAAAGTAACTACCACCGAGATTCCCTCAGATCTTCCCAAGCTCCAGGAAATAGAAGATGATGATGATGATTGTTACGATTGGCCCCTTTTTCTTATCGCTTACATATGCATGGGTGACAGTCCCAATTCGGACGTTCTTTTCTTTTCATTGCTGACTACGATACCCTGACTCACCGTCCGATTTCCATCACATTCTTTGCGATTCCATTTACTTTGTCAGCGACTCCTTCCTACCCTATATAAACCGGTCCTTTTGTACTTGTATCTCCAAGCTAGACCTCCCTTTCGTGTACCTCAATACACCAGGTCTTTGGCCTCTCTGTCCTAGTCCCTCACCGGGAAACCCCTGCTCCTAGAGACTTCGTAGCGCTCTTGAGGCTACGCTATTCTAAGGAGACTCTCTTGTTCACCTCGAGGCAATCGACCTCCAAGGCAGCTCTCTCTTCGACGATTGATCGTTGAGATAGAACAAGTCGAAACATCTTGTTCTCCTAGAACCTCTGAACTTCATCCTCGTAGAATGCCAAGCCACGTTCTCCTTTGTCTTAGTACTTTAGCAGACCCACTCTGAAGGGCTACGCCTATCTCTACCCAAGGTAGTCGTAACAAAAGGTCTAGCTTCCCTGTCGGCTACTATCTAGTAAGCCACCATTCCTCCCAGACCCCCCCTCGACACTCGTTGGCGCTCCCGCCCCAACGAACCTTCTGATTCTGAGTTGGTCCCCCACGACTGAACCCCCTCTGACGAAGACGACTTCCTACCCACCGAGGAGGAAACCCAAGTCGCCCTCGACCTAGCCCACCGTTTCTCCCATTCTGCATATATTCCTTGGGTGCTGACACCTCCATCGCCAACACCCCAGCCACAGTCTGGAAGAAACTTTTTCCCCAGCAATCCCCTTGATCTGCCCGAGCCTCGGGAATTTATCCAAGCATACGAAGCAATGTCTTCTTCTAAGCCCACAGAGCTTAAGCTCAACCCCCCTGCTGCCTTTGATGGCAACACCTCGAAATCCCAAGATTGATTGGACACCATCGCAACCTACCTCCTGATTAACTCTGACGTCTACTGCACTGACGACAAGAAGGTCGCCTTTGCGCTCTCGTTTATGACCCTCGGGTCAGCTCAAGTCTGGGCCAAGACCTTCAGAAGGAAGGGGGTCACAGAAAATTCTTTTGGAAAGTGGTCCGACTTCGAAGAGAAATTTAAGAGGTCCTTCGTCAGAGAAGATGAAGCTACCGATGCCTTGGCATGGTTATCCTCCACCCAAATGAACAAGGATAAGAAAGGGCAGTGGACGCCGTCAATCATAGACTTCAACGCCGAGTTCCAAGCCCATGCTGCCAGACTCTCAGCCACCGACGATGTCCTCATCTCGTTCTACCAGTTAGCCATTGCCATGCTGTAAAGTAGCTAAAGGACTCGGAATGAAGTCCTAAGCAAATATGTGTAGGGTGCGAGTGTAGGTCTCGACCCAGGGGATTGCAAAGAGAAGGAAAGAGAACTATGGAAAAGGCTCACTGGTTGTCCACAGGACACTGGAAAACTGAGTCTGACTTCCCCCTGTTCGGTAGGGCTAGGAAATCAACTATGGTGTTGCAGAACTTGGACTGAAGTGAAGGAAATGGAGGGAGAACTGGACTTCTGGCTTAGAATAGGTAGTAGATGGATTGCATAGTGATGGTAGGGGAACTACATCCTAATTCAGGCATACCCGAATGATATATGACAAGAGCAAACACCAAAGAAGACTACTCATCTCTAGAATAATGTGCAGGAAAGTGATCCGGTGCGTGGGAATCCGGTATCCGGTGGACTGGATAGGTATCCTGTGTGCATGGGCCCAGGTCCAGTACATTGAATTGAAAGGAAATGGTAGACAAACGGTAGACGGATCAAAAACTGACCTTCAGACGACTACTGGATCGACTTGGATTAGGATAGACAACAGCACAGAGTGGTCTCGGATTGATTGGAATGCAGGATAGGGACTAGAGATGGCTAGGAATGGCCGGATATCACTGTAGGAAACTGTACTTTCCTACAGCGTGTCTGCGATATAACTATCTTCATCATTGATTCAATCCAATTCTGATTTTGTAAGGTCAAATTCTTCACCCAAGGAGGTTTGTGAGGAGTTACTGGAGTGACTTAACTTAGTCCAGTAGCTAGAATCTGTTGGAGAAGATGTGGAAAGCCTTTCACTGCAGGCCATGGTAGATAAACCCCTCAAAGTCACCCTGTTGAACAACTGGGATGCTAAGGGCATCTGTGGCAGAGTGTGAAGGAGTAAAGAAGACAAAATTGAGGAATTGGTTGAGTGCGACTTGGGTGGACAGGTGGAGGTCACCCTTGCTACAAAATCCTTCCCCCAACCTATCTGATGTAATCAGTCTATGGCATGGTATATGCAGCACCATCAAGATCTCAAATCATGACAGATATATAAGTAAAGTCCCTGTGTATTGGGGTAGCACAGAACCATAAATCAGTTCTGCACAATTCAGAGTCCAGATGAAGTGCATTGCAAAGTGACAAGGGTGCTGCAGCTGGTAGCCTGGGAATGTAGCATGGAGGGAATGCCTACTCTCATGGTGAGAGTCTCACCAGTGCATGTATGTGAGTCATTGACACAATGCCAGTCACTAGTGACTACTCAGTGACTGGAGGATCCGATATGATGCTATAGTTGAATGAAAACAAACATGCAAGTAGACCTGCACAACAAATATGAGATGCCACCCCACAATGACAAGCCTGACTCAGAGGATGGCCATGGTGCCATGATGAGGACAACAGGAAGCATGG
>JBBPTO010000703.1:0-24119 GCA_038094155.1 Pulveroboletus cf. aberrans
CTGCAATATTATGTGGGGGGGGGGATTACGTTGGAAGCTTAACCTACAAGGGCCAGTGAAGAAGAAAATGATGCAGTACTAGGATGATGCATGGCGACAAAATTGCGCTTTTGTGAAACAGCTAACGATATGAACGACCAGGTCCCCGTCCTGGCCATGGAAGGAGGAAGATAAGTAATAGTCCCAATACATAGCGCTTCCCAAGAGCGCTTGAATGTTTTGTTACCGATCAAACATTCTCGCAAGTTCAACAGCCGGTGGGCGGTTGGATTCTTTGGGGTCCCAACAGCTTTGCATCACTGACCGATGCCGGTGGGTGATACTACTGGCTTGAGTTGGTATCTGGGGTCGTTCACCCTTCCAAACTGCCATAATGAGGGAATGTGGATGAATACCATCGTATGGCTTCTTCCCAGACAGCACCTATCAACGACGTATCAGATATCTGGTCATGTAATAAAACAGATAAGATACAGACGTGTAGCATGAGCCCGCCGAATGAGTATATATCACAGGGCTTTGTGGGATAAACCACATCCTGCGAAGAACTACTATATCGCTGAACCAGTGCGGGGTCTACGAACTGGATGGCACCACAGATATTGGATTTCAAGTACGAAGTCCCCACAAATTCGGTGACCAACGAGAGACCAAAGTCCGTGAGGCAAGCTGTCCCATTGTCATTGATCAGAACATTGCCCTGTGAAAGCCCGATGATCAATGATCATCCTGGTATCCCTTTTTTTCACGAAGCGACCTACACTGTGCAAGTCACCATGAATAACATCTTTAATGTGGACTGTGAAGCAATAAGCAAGCACCGTAGGATGACAAGCCGCTAGTACATACGATAACACAGACCAGCTGCAATATCCCCAAGCTGAAGCAAAGTTATTTAGTTTTCAACCATTTGAGTCACAATTGAAACCCACTAAATGATGTTTCTCGTGGAATTTTAACATCGGATGGGCTGTGAGGTAGCTGGATAGAGACCCATTGGAGAACCACGGGCTGACCATGCTCGGCAAGGGTCCAAAACTGGACACAACCCCGAGTAACGGGACAATATTCCTGTGCCGTAATCTTCCCCAAACTCGCAATTCCCTACGCAGCTTCTGAAGCGAATGAAGTTCATCCTCATTCTGGCTGATGGGAGTTTCATGCTCACCTTCTCGCGGGACCTGTGATCTTCGTCGCTGATCTTCACTGCTTTCACCGCGACCTGATTGCTGGTCAATGTGGGTTGAAAACTTTAGAACAGACACAACCATGCGAGAAGATTCCCCCGAGATCAAGTCACACTTCCAGACATCTGCACAGGCACCGCCCTGAGCAGCATAACCTTCCCTTCTTCTAACCACAGCAGTTGAGTGTCTGAAGGGCAGTTCACCGCTGTGATCTACCACTAACGGAACGTTGGTATAGTGTCTTCAAGGAGATTCGTAGACAGACCTTCATCTTCTTCTGTGCAAGATTGCAGATGCACGTCTGAATGCGAACTATGACTGGTATGAGTACTTCGTGGATTTCGCAGTAAGCCAGGGGTCTTGATGTATTTTATATGTAATCATACCTAGTGCAAAACATCGATGAAGATCCCGCGCTGGATGTTTCTTCACCGGATGATTTAGGTCGATCGCGGACTCCAAGGAAATTTGTATTGATATGTGGCAGTGTCGCTGGAGCAGCTGCGCTGCTTGGGGTCGGCGGGATGACGACCGGGCTCGGTGGTGATGAATCCACTGGAGACTCCAAGGCTGTATGGAAACTCGAATCTTTTGTCGAGGGTACCGTGGTAGAGTTGCAGGAATCATTCCTCGGTCGACGATTTAGATCCCTGTCAGCATCGCTGCGCTTGAACAACGATCTGAAGATGCTTGAGCTTTTCCCTTTGCCAACTTGAAGCCGTGGCGCAAGAGGAGTAGATTTCTCAACAGGTGAGCCAAAGTAAGATCCGCTCTCTTTCGCTTCCCATTGATAACGCCTACTGATCAGATTGGCGAGATTCTCCTTGGATTCTTCCCGTCGAGAGTGACTTGGAAGGGTACTAATGCAAGCACAGCCGTCAAATACCATCCCGAGCTGCGATAGAACAGATCCATTTCTGCTCCACCAACTCCCCATATCCAACTCTTTCTCCAAGTGGGTGACCACGATGGCTACTGGAGCAGCCAGTTGACGTGTGACGGCACAAAAGTCATGGTAATATTTCTTCGATGCCTCGGTGGCTCTAGACCCGCGAACGCAATACACCAGGAGGTCGATCTCGCGATTTTGATGCCTTGTTTTGAGAAAAAATTTCAGGCTTTTTGAGGAACTTCCTCTGAAGAAGGAGAAGGCTCGAAATATGTTGTAGCCTTCTCCAAGGCCACGAGTATCCCACAGATCGTACCGGCGCCCTTTCAGTGTGGCCGTGTAACAGGTATTGACTTGCGTGCAGGGCTCAGAGTCATTTGAGACGGGGGCGGAGCTACCCTCGAGGAGGAGATTGATAGCGGAACTTTTGCCAGACCCAGTTTCGCCGATAAAGACGATATTACTAGTACGTTGAGTCTGAGGATATTTAGGGTGCGAATTAGTTTGTCAATGGACATGGCATATTACGGTAAACAAACCTCGGGACTCTGTGGAACGGCGGCCATAACCCAGTGTTGCGGTCAAACAAATCTTTGACTCTCCCTGGTCGATAATGGCTTCCAGATCAGTGAGGCGATCAGGAAAACAAGCCAGTTGGTACTGGAGCTTTGAGCTGTAGTTGGAACGATTGAGAACTGAGGGCGTCAAAAGGCGGCTCAGGGCAGGCGGGGCCCTTCGAATGCATTGTGGAGATTGTGCAATCAATATCATAATAAACTCCGATAGACACGGCAAATGAGGACGAACACGCCGTGGATTCGTTTATGTAAGTGAAATGTGGAGACATGCGTTTTCGTGCCAATCCTGGATGTGATACTTGAAGGTCTGACACTCGGCCTGACAACACTTACCTTGATCAACATATTCAATCCCTCCATGTTGGTTCAGTCTGCCCGTTGACTGCAGTAATATCCACGAGCACTAGCACACACATGAATTGCGGACCACCTTGAAAGGTAATAGGACCCTGCGAGTATGCGCAGTCCTAGCGATGTTCTGATATGCTGACTGACGCTCAAAGGGGCCGAATAACTGCGACAGAGGTTGATGGTGTGTCCCAGCCTATCTGCCTTCCAGGAAACCTACAACCCAGAACGTTTGTCGTTTCTTTTATGATGTAATTCCTTTGTGCGCGTGACAGCCAGCCAATCAATGCCCAAGAATTGCTGCTAAAGACTCGTCAAAAACATTACGTTACTCTACTGCTCGACAGATGCATGACGAGTCGCATGTAAGTGGGACGTGTTTCAGAACACCGCGCAGCTGACATCAGCCTGAGCGCTTGCTTCAGATCTGAGAATTCTGGAGTTCCCAGGCACGACTTGAGCATGAGGCTGGCAGCACTCTTTTAATGCTGTTGGCTGGAAGCGTGCAATAACAGTGACTCGTCAGCGCTGAAAGTTCCTGACGACAGTCGACATAAAATTGTCGGAAGCCTTCCAAGTGCGAATCAAGGCGTGGGCTCGTGAGCGTGTTATCAGGAAGTTGACGATATTTAATGTCAAGTATGTCATTACGTCGGACTTACTTGTAACAACTCCACGCAGCAAAACCCTCATGTGGGGCGAGCGGCTATCTACCATGTTGCATGATGCTTCGTCACACGTTTGGTATCGATCTAGGCTTCATAGACCATGTGGTGTCGAGTGTGGCAGAGTACGCGCGCGGAACACAGCCAACGTTTCATGCCATTCCGAGCATTTCAATTGGCAGATCAGAATGAACGCTCACTAAGAGTCTTAGCAATATAACTCACCTGTCAGACAGCACCTCCTCCCTGAAATGAGCCTCTGTAGTATATCGAAATCAAATCAGGATCAGGCTTGCGTGCATGCCGACCACTTCCACCCTGTACTGTCAAAACCACAGGCGTTCCTATCCGATGCGTTGTGCCCAGCCGTGTCTGCTTTTTTCTGCAAGCCGAATGGAGAATGCGCGCCGACACCTGATTGCGGGTCGAGTGTCATACACCAAGTCCATACTGTTGCTGATTCACTTTATTGCTTTGTATCGTTCGTCAGCGCCGGCCCAGTTGTGTCGGACGATGACAGTCTGAAATAGGTGCTTCTTACACGTACAGTCCCCTGGGCACCCAGTCTTGAAGGGGATGGTATCACTTTGCCAACGAACCGGATTCAAAACATGGCGGTAACTGGTGACCAAACGGCGTTTTCACTCTAATTCTCAAGGGTTAAAACGGAGATAAGACGCGTAATGGGAGTCTAAATCAAAGCACTTATCAGTGAACTTTGCGTGTGAAATCCCGATGAATTCGACGTTGGAACTTATCATCGCTCTCAAGATGCCCCGTTTAGTACTTGCCTTCACAGACGAAGTGTTGGAGCCACCTGAAAAGAGAGATCGGTGTCTGGCAGCACTGATCCAGGTCAGAGCATAAGCTATTCTCGCCCATGAAATTGATGGTCCAGCTGTTCCCTACAGATGAGCCAGAGAACATGGGGCGAAAGAGAACGCCGTGACATCGTATCGTTCCGTGCTCGATACCCAGAAGACCCGGGCCGGAGTAGTAAAATCAAGGGCGAAACTGGTCCAAAATTTCCAAGAACGATAGTTGAGACACGTGGATTTCATGAAGTTCGAATTGAGGGTGACGCACCGCTCCCCGCTTTCGAATCATTGGAGCACGCGTGTTGTACATAAAGCTTCGAACTCATGTGTCAAAAAAGACAATTTGTTCCCCACCACCACGATCAATTCGAATCAACTTCTTGGCTACGCATGCATAGAGCGCCCTTGTGCCACCGATGGCTGCCTTCAACTGATTTAGAGGCATCGCATGATTGGGTGCCGTGAGTAGAGCGTGGAGAAGCTGGGCGGTGTTCACTTGGTGAGGTGTTGGACCATCGTTTGCAGAAGAGAAGGATGAAATAGAAGACGTGGGAGAGCTGGGAGAAGGTGACCGTGTGGCCAGCGATTCGATGAGTGAGCTAGAAAAAGTGGAGACATCGCGTACATCATCAGTGTTGGCGAAACAGCATAAGAGACGGAATGCATACAGAGTTTCTTCTGCTCGTGGCGGATTCTCACCCCCAACACCAGGGCGCAGGATATCACCAACAGAAGTCCATATCCGAGCCTTTGCTGCAGTTTAACAAGTAGAATAGCAATAAACCCGTAAAACGACACTTGCCACAATACTTCCTAGCTCCGGGGAGACGCGGACTTTGACCGCCTTTGATGAAGAATCCAGAGGGGGCTGTACTTGGGCCTGAGATGGGATCGTCTGTGGTTCATTATCCACCATTGGGGATAGAAGTAGATTCTCCTTCACAGTGAGGGGCACCTTCGAGAGCACAATGGTGTTGTCCTCGTCCAGATTTTCCTCGGCCTCTATGTCCAAAGCAGTTGGAGCATAGGGTTCAGAGTCATCCTCGGCGTCAGGTTGATCCTCGAGTAAATTGGGCTGTTCGTGGAGATCCTCTTCGATGTCACGCTCTTTGTTCTGGTGCAACTGCGGCCCCCCGAATACGTCATCCTCGGACAAGGTGCCGAGAACCTTGTTTGTTGAGCTACTGCCTGCACCAAGACGCGCAAACACAGATTTTGGAGGAACGGGTCCGGGGCTATCGTTTGACATCGCAGATAGTTCCACAAAGTCTGGGTCGTCTTCAAGAAGTCTGTCGGTAAATCGAAGAGTGCGTCCAGATGTAGCCGGAGTCGACCAAAACGCCTCTTCATGAGCTTCTGGTTCTGGAGACGGTGATCGCGGTGCTCTAGGGATAGGCTTAGAAACGGCTTTTGACTTGGAGCCAGCTTTAGACTCGTTCGATCGGAGTAGGTTGTCTTTCTGTAAATGTTGAGGATCAGTGAGATCTTCGATATGAAAGATAAACCACACCTGGCTTCGCAACTCTACGAGGCGAATTTGGAGATCGGTGATTCGACATTCCTCCTCTGCAACGCTTGGGATCTGTGGTGCTGGACCGGTTGCCGCTTCCGCGCTAGTCAACTACGTATACATGATGGTCAGTCAGCCTCTACGCGCGTGGCACGTGACCGACCTCTTGTAAAGTCTCACTCAGTCTCTTGATGTTTTTTCGGGTTTCATCGAGTTGCTCGATGATTGCAATCACCTGGGAACGAGCACGCGGCATCCGTCGTATGGACTGACTGAAGAGGGGTCACAACGCGTCGAAAACGAGAAATGGGAGAGCGCGTACTAACGATCTAAGTACTTCAATGCAGCGTGAGCATACACTTCTGGTTCGTACTCCTTGGACCTGGGCATGTCGTCCCGTCTCGTAGGTTGTTGTTTGCGGAGGGGAGTGGCACCGGGGAACTCGACGCGTGAAATCTCGCCTCGACGTGGGCCATTGTCTGACTGTTTACGTACATCAGCGTCTGGGGAAGGTACAAGCGTGAAAAGGCCGAGTTCTGAAGCATCGATGTCGCGAATGAGGTCACCGAGGGCGGTATCGAGGACGGCACGGGTGAACGGAATGACGCTGGGGGATGGATTGTCTTCACTGGAAACGACGGCAGCTGCGGACGCGCTTATTGCCTTTGCAGTCGTTGCAAGGTGGTCGATTCGGTCAGAGAGCGATGGCATATCGATGTCACAACGCGAGACACTCCCAAGGGTGCACGTGCCTAAGGTGTTACTTAATTGTCGCATTTGCACAGCCACCGAAAGAAGTCCCTCTGTGAAGGCCGACGGTGACAGCCTGAGGTAAAAAACATTTCCAAATATCTACAGTGGTTTAAATCAAGGTCAGTGACTTCTCAGTGTGTTTCCCATCTCACCTCCTATGGCTGGTGCCTGCCTCCAATACTTGATCTGTCGAACTCGGAAATCCGCATCTTGTTCGTTTCATGACAGCGAGCCATCGGCCGACGATAGCGAAAGCGACCAAGGGATCGTCGCCCCAGCCTCCAGGGGACTTGTACAGACTCGGCCCGGGTTGCACTGGCAACGAGTGCCGTTGCACAGCGTCCTCAGCGAGTGACGCAATCCCCCGTCCCCGAGCCGCTTTACCCCGCATTGGCCAGCCGGGTTTGTCGCGCTTTGTCTTACCAGTGGCCCCCAAAACGGTTCGTTCCCAGCTGACATGTTAATCTAGACATCGACGCCACCGAGCCGCTTGGACCTGTTTGTCAAGTTCATCCCATTAGCTGTCGAATCACCAGACCAACCGGCTCCTTGGCTTCTTTACTTCAAACACTGCCATTCACAGCAAGCTGTCGCTTGTCGGTCCCATCTTCGCAACCATCTCGATCACAAAGCAGGGTCTCGCTCCCACTCTCAGTCAGACGTAACTGCGCACCGGGATATATTATTGCCAAATATGACATCTGCTGCTTCATCAAGCGCTGTGAACAAGGTCCATACTTCACCTACCAAGGTAAATAAGGGCGGAGTTAACGCGTCCACCATATTGACCACTCAGCCCTCGACACGTACCTACGACGCCAAGCTAGTCTCTCGAGAGATGCATCGTCTGGGTACACTAGCAGGCCTCAACCCGGCTATCACGACGTCGCTTTCATCAACTGCATCGACGTCGACGCTCACGCTGGCACCATCCACCTCACCTTCGACGGCCACGCTTACTCCGGGCACTTCGCATAGTCACGGGATGAGTACCTTAAGCGGTGCGACGGCATCGGACAAAGATAATCCCTGGGGCACGCTGCATGTGCATGTTTTACCCCTCTTCAACGAGGAGCCGTTGCGTGTACCGATGTAAGCGGGTTGCATTCTTCTCTTTGCCGGTCATATTGACAACTTCCCAGAGAGGACCTGAACAGTCTTGTAAGACGGCACATCCAGACGGTTCTGGCTGCGTCGCCATCGAGAGCTTTGACGACTCTCGCGACCGATGCGCGAGAACTGATCGGAGCAGGAATGGTGACCATAAACGCGAAGATGGCTTCCTTATCAGATGAACTACTCCCCAGTCGTCTAGTCGAACTATGGTCCTTCTTCTGGGATCATATCTTGCCATATGTCGAAGGAGTGAGTGACATCAATACGTTATCGTACCGCTCAGACGGTCGATTTAGGTGCTACTTCCATTGCAAACTGACCAATTACTGACGTCACTACACCGCACTGCGAAACAACACCGTGCAAACTCGCCGACCCGTCAAGGCACCAAGTCTGGACCCACCGTTGGATCACACACCACCTTTTCACCAACCATCGACGTCCGGAGTGTCGCGCTCTGCGCTTTCCGCGACCGTGTTGTCGTATCCTTACACAGCCGGTTGCATACACTACTCTCACCGACGCAATGCAAGGAGACCTTGGTCAGGCTGGGCTCCTACCGCCAGCCAAGGCTACAGCAAATGTTCGTGTCTCTTCCCCCGTGACAATGCCAAGTTCTGAGCACGTTGTAGGTTGCTCATACTTACGTCGGAGCGACACGTGCGCCCACCCTCACCCACCCTTTCACTCCGTACGCCAGACGTCGAACCGAATGCGGGCGAAGCGGCGATCGCAGATCTCCTCCGGCTCTTCTCACAAGCTCAACACCACGCCCAGGCGCTGCTTCCACGCCAAGGCCCACGTCAATCGTACGCACGCGGACCGACAGCACGCGCTTCCACGCCGACTTTTTTGTCCGCTGGCATCCCTCGAGATCGTCGTGGCCGTATCGGGGGACACGACATGAAACGAATGATTCTGAACGCGGGCGGGCAGCCGGCAGCGGTACCACCCGGCGGCGAAAACGCGCCAGCGGACGGTGCGGAGGCGGAGGCGGAAGACGGGGGTGGGAACGAGGGTAACGAGACCCCGCGTGTGGGAAGGATGGATTACCGTGACCATCGAGACGCCCCGCTGGCGTGGTTGGAACAATGGCACGCGAACACTGGAGGATGGGGATTGGGCGCTGGCAACGAAGAAAGGGAGGTCGACGACGATGACGACGAGAACATGAATTGGGAACAGGCTCAGGTGAAGTAATTTCTGTATTCCCTCTCTGCCTCGCTGTACTCACATCGGCTGAAACAGGCCGCCGTGGAACGTATGATTGGACTCGAACCTTCGGAGTCGCCGACCGATATGCGTAGACGTGTACGCTAGTGTTTACGTAATGAAAAGTTATTTCGGCACGTGACTAAATACAGGCAAACCAAAGACGTCACAATCCCCTATCCGAGCGAGTATAAAGAAAAGGTCGCCTCCTTTCTCTCTTCCATCCTTCGGAACATCATGACTGGTGCGTTCTAAATCACTTTGTGTGTAGTCTCTGAAGCAAACACGCTGGGAGAACAGAACATATGAAAGATTCGACGCGCGTCGCGGCAGGTCTCAAGGCCGCTATTCATAACCCCTACGTCTCCGCAGACGCGAAGCAGCAAGCGGCGGACAAGCTAAGGGAGATGGGCGAAGAAGTAGAGTTACCACCCGCCCCGTCGTCACACGATCCACACGAGGAACGCGTGCTCGCTGGTCACAAGGCCACGATCAGCAGTGAGATACCCTCTCTTGCCTTTGTTAGATCTACAGTCTCTCATACCAGGTGCTACTTCTACAGACCCTCGCACCTCTGCAGAGGCAAAGAAGCACGCTCAAGAGGTGCTCGAAGCAGCCGGCATTGGTGAGAAACACCCTCATCACACCGACGAAGAGCATCAGACGCGCGTGCTTGCGGGCTACAAAGCCGCCCTGCGCAGTACGTGGACGGCCACGTTGGGGACCTCTATTTTTAACAGTGTCATTCACCAGACCCCCGTGTTTCCGAGGATGCGAAGCGACACGCGCGCAGCTATCTGGAGGAGCACGGCGTTGAAGTTTAAACGATTTGGAACAAGTTTGCATTTATCTTGGACACATCTCACCAGTCATAGTCATGCAATGTTGTCGACCTGTATAAGCATCATGTAGAATCAAGTCAATTCACGGGGTATCCGAATCGCTAGTTTGAATGAAATGTCGTCTATTTGGCCACTTCCTCTAACCTGTTCAACACCTTGTCCACTCTATCATCGAGGCTGTTCACGTTCCCAGCCACCGTGCTGCGATTCGCTTCTAAACTGGCTTCGACGTCCGCGACCGCACCGCAGAGAGCTTCGAGCGCTTCCCTGGTTCGTCTTTGCTCCTCTTCGAGAGCCGTCATGGTGCTTTGGAATTCGGACGCAGATCCGTGCAGGGCGGAAAGCGTCCTAAGTCTTGTCAGGATATGAGGAATGTGCGGCAATGACGGTGCGAGGCGCGAGAGTAACGGTAAGACCGCATCCTGAGCAGGCGTGAGCACGGTCACCGCCCCACCTGCGGCCCCGTTCGCCTGTCCGGCCCCAGCCTGCTGACGCTTTTGTGCCTGACTGGCCGACGCACGTTCTAAATCAGACAGGAGCAACTTCAGTCGCCTCGAAACCGAATCGATGTGTCGCGGCTGAGTGAGCAGCGTGAGCTGATTGTTGAGCCGCATGAGCATCGGTAATAAAGGCGGGGTGAGTGGCGTGGTCTGTAGTCGACGGCGAAAATCAGTCCTCGGTAGCGGACGTTCCGCCAACTGGACCTCTCACCTCGTCCAACGTCGCGCTCACGGACCCGACCAGCTTTTCGAGCTCCCCGACCCGCTTGTCCATCTCGACGAGGCTCTGCACCCCAGACGCGCCGTCCCCGCCTCTGTTGCCCGTCCCACCCCCCCTGACCGCGTCCTCACGCTCATCGACGTCCGCCGGGGCATCAGACCCATCCTCATCGCTCTCATCGTCCAGCCCCTCCTCCCCAACAACAACCCCGACCAACCGACCCCTCCCCTCCCGCACGCGCCGCACCCTCTCCAACCGCCTCCGGACGTCCACCAACCCGCGGATCATCTCCCCCGGATCGACACCCTCCCCGTCCTTTTCGCGCGCTTGCAAAGCCGGGTTCGACGGGTCCTCGAGCTCCGCTTCCAGCGCGGTCAGCTCGGCCTGCAGCGCGCGCAGACGTGCAGGGAGCGCCAACGAACGCGTCGGGGAGCGCGTCGACGAGCGGCTGCTCGAGGTAGAAGACGAAGGCGGGTAGACGTATCGCGTGCGTTGGCGTTGGCGGCGGCCTGTTCGTGGACGGCGTCGAAACGGGAAACGAAATAGATTGAGTGAGGTCGTTGGACGGAACGGGAACGGGAACGGAGCGGACGTACGAGCGCGCTCGGCCTTGAGGAAACGTTGGCTGGCTTCTTCGGGGCTGATCAGGTTGCTCACGTCGAGCTCTTCGCGGTTCGTCGTCGTGCCATCGATAGCGGCGCGCGCGCGCGCACGTGCGGCAGAGGGTTCGTCATCGGCAGAGTCCCCGTCCTGTACGAGATATCAGCGGCACGGCCACGAGGTGGATTTGGAGTGAACGTACAGCATCGTGAGACGATGGAAAGACGTCCTCCGTTTCGTAGACATCCGGTGCAGTGTCCTTGATTGGACCAGATCAGTCACAAGGTGGTGCAAAGGACGTTGTACGAACAATATCGGGGAGGTTGGCATACTTGTTCGCGCTCATGATCACGTCAGGTCACCGAGACGCATCGATTTGGTCGCGCCGCAATGCGTTGGTAACAAAATGATTTTTGGACAGAAAAGTGCCGTAAAAAAGCGTCACCTGAGCGATTCGAACACTCGCGGTCAAAGACCAACCGCTTTGCTAGGTAGCAGGCGATCCCGTTAACCACTCCGGCAAAGTGACCATGGCTACATTTTAGTGGATGTTATATACATTCCCCATTTAGACACCTAGCCTTTCATCCAAAAGTGTTGCTCGTCCACGAACAGAACACTAGGCAATGAGATAATACAACCTCCAGAACCACCTAAAGGGTCCATCTAGATTCTTCTGCGTCTCTTCATCTTCAAGGTCATCATCAGCATCGTCTACATGCTCGTCTTGATGTAGGTCGATACTATAAATATCAACAATGTCAAATATTCTCTTGTGTCCTGCGGTGTGACCACGAGCATTCGTTGAGATCAAAGGCGTTAATTCATTGACAGGCTCCGGGGGATGATCGCCTAAGGGCACTGCCTCGTGTTCGGTTGCAGCGATATGCTTGACGAATGCCCAGGCGATGTACATTATGATCATGACGGGTATCTCGACGTAAAATGAAAGAAAATCGGCGGCGGAGAAGGTTGGAAAAACAGAGGACCAGCCCTGGACTACAAGAACGGGGTCAGACAGGATGATGAAGCAGAGGGATGACTTACCAAGGATCAAGGCAGACACGGTGATGATCTGTAAGAGACTGAGTATTGGTACGGGGAGAGAGTGTATAACATACGACAAAATAGGGACCCCAAGGCCAAGTCCAACTAACGTAAAACTTTAATTCGTCCACTGTGCGATTCTGAGCAATCCAGGCTTTCCTAAATCTCCAACTGGCAAGACCGATGGATAGCCATGCGATCTGCAAACGGTAAGGATGGGAACAATAAATTGAGTTTAGACTTACTTGGTTGGAAACACCGACAATATTCTGTAGCCAGCCCCAAAGCTGACCACTGCCGATAAAACCGCTTGCGAAGCAGAGAACGCTGACGCTACTAGTGGCTAGCAACGCATATATGGGGACTCCTGCAGGTGTGGTCTTTGAGAAAATGGCAGGGGCGTGACTTGTAGGAGAGACGACGGAAAGACCGTACAGAACACGAGTACCGGCAAAGAGTGCGTGATTGCCAGCAGAAAAGACAGAGGTGAGAATCACGGTATTCATGAAAGAGGCAGCCACGGCTGATGGGTGTCAGGGTCAAAGACTGGACGAGTGAGGGTGAGGCACACCAGATCCGGCCAACTTGAATACGATGGTGAATGGGGATGTGGTGGTTGATTCATTTGAGAGGTT
Source organism: Pulveroboletus cf. aberrans (assembly GCA_038094155.1). Classification (NCBI taxonomy): domain Eukaryota; kingdom Fungi; phylum Basidiomycota; class Agaricomycetes; order Boletales; family Boletaceae; genus Pulveroboletus; species Pulveroboletus cf. aberrans. The sequence goes on from JBBPTO010000703.1 coordinate 12,921, forward strand.
TGGGTAATTCCACGGGACTGTCAAGTGTGAGGAAACAAGTATATGCGGGCGAATGTGGAGCTCACCATTGAGACCGATGAGTAGGATACTCAGAACATAAAACAAAAGAATCCTAGGAAAGACGTAAAGAGGATGCGGTTTCGCATTCATCAGTCTTACCGCCAGAATACGAATTTAACAATCTTGGGCATGTTCCGCGACGGATTCCTCGTTTCGCCGGCGGTGATGCCAAGACTTTCTGTCCCGCCGACTGTAAAGAGGTGAGGGAGAGCGAGAGTGGAGAAGAAGAGACATACATGCGAAGCTAGCAGTGACAAAGACTTTTGCAAAGCCAGCGAAGCCGTCGACGAAAGGGGCCCCGGGGATGGACCAATAATGAGTGCCAATGAAGGTGTGTTGGGTGTTCACACCGACGTTGACCAATATGCCGAGGATGATGAAGAGGACGATGGTAGCGACCTTGAGGAAAGCGAGCCAGTATTCTGAGGGGATGTGAACGACAGGGAATGGTGCGGGAAAGGGATATACCTAGTTCGCCGTAAGCACGAACATGGAGCGCGTTGATGGAGACGAGAATGAGCCATGCAAGGAGGCTAAGGACCCAGGGATGCCAGGAAGTCCAGAACCGGAGGACGAGCTGGGCAGCGGTGAGATCGGAGGCCAAGGAGACAGCGTCGTTGAACCAGTAATTCCAGGCGAGGGCGAAGCCGTATGATGGGGAGAAGAAGCGGGTTGTGTAGGTGTTGAACGAGCCTAGGGGATGTGAGTACACGCCAGAGTGGGGAACGAGGACGTACCTGCGACGGGGTATTGAGTGGCCATTTCGCCGAGGAGGAGGAGGGTAATGTAAACGACAAAGCCGACGATGGCATAGCAGATGAGCATGCTGGCGGGACCGCCTTCAGCGAGGGACTTGCCCGTGCCCAGGAAGAGGCCTGTTCCGATGGTGCCAGCGATGGCGATCATCTGGACTTGCCGGGCAGATAGGCCGCGACGAAGGCCTGTGGGTTCGGTCATGGTGGTTGAGATGAGTCATTGCGCCGTCGTGCTGATCACGTCATACTTGGGTCGTAGGACCTCCGACTCAACGATGGCGACGCTGGTCGACTTTGTGTCGGCGACGCCTCCTCCGCTGACGCTGCACCTCGTCCCGCTCGCCCCGTTCATCCACGTCCTCCGCCGCATCGTCGACGTGCTCTCCTGGTCTGCGCCCTGGGAAGAGTCCGCCCTTCTCCTCGCTTCCTGGTGGTCCCTCTGCCTCTTTGCAGACCTCACCCTCAAGTATGTCCCCTCTTCTCCTCTTCGCCCGTGCTCATTCCCCCAGGTTCTTTCTCCCCTTTGCCGTCCTCTTCGTCTTTGCCCTCCGTCACTGGTCCGCCCCCGTCCAGCCCGCCCCGCAATCCCCGCCTGCGACCGAATCCACCGTCCATGCCCTCGTCGATGATCTCGCCGCCATTCATGCTCTCCTTCCCGACACCCCCGCCCCGCAGCTCTCCATGACCATCATCCGCATCGCCGCCTTCCTCTACCTCCCCTACCTCGTCCTCACCTACTTTGTACCCCTCCGCTTCTGTATCGCCATCTCCGGCACCTTCTTCCTCATACACCGTGCTCGCTGGGCCCGCAACGCACGCGCCGCCCTCGCGCACAGCGCCTACCTCCGCTGGGCGTACTATTACTTCTACGCCTTCCTCTCCGGCACGCCCCCACCTGCCGAGCCGGTCACCCCCTCCCCTCCGCCCAAATACGCCTCTCGCCCCGTGTCGGGCATCACCGAGTACACCAGCGCAACGTCCCAGCCAAACGACGACCCCTCTGCACCCCGTCCATCTGCACCCCTCCGCTTCCTCTTCACCGTCTACGAGAACCAGCGCTGGTGGGTCGGTCTCGACTGGACCGCCGCCCTCCTCCCAGGCGAGCGTCCCTCGTGGTGTAGCGCCTCACAACAACCTCTCCCCCCACCGGCCACCTTCTCCCTTCCGTCCGCGACCACCTCCTTCGTCCCCGTCGGAAAACACGGGAGAGCGAAGCGCATAGCCAGGTGGACCTGGGAGGAACCCGAATGGCGTGTCGTCATCCGAAAAGAAGGTCACGAGGGCCTCTGGAGAGTCGAGAAGATTCCCCCAAAGGACAAGGACACATCCGAGGACACCAGCACCGCCGTCCGCATGCTGCGCGCAGCCCGAGGCAGGGACGCCTCGTCCGCCGGTGGTGGTCCCAGCGAGTCCCCAGAGCGTGACAAGAAGACGCCCCCTGATCAGCAGCACGTCCCCGATCCCTCCATCGTCCCGTCTCACGAGGACGACATCGTGACCGACCCCGAGGGTTGGGTCTATGGCGATAACAAGTGGGAGGGTGCGAGCAGCAAAGGCGGCATGGGCAAGTACACCAGGTATCGTCGCTGGACCCGCATCGCTATCCTTACCGAAACCGTCGAGCTCGTCGGTCCCGGCGAATTTGGCGTCCTCCGCGACTCGGGCGCGTTCAGCGTTGCCTCCACCGGAAACACCTCTTCCATGGTCACCGCTGCCGTCGTGTCGCCCACCTCGTCCAACTTTTCTGACTGGGAGAGCACTGGCTCAGCAACGGATCAACCAAGGGGTCAAAAGGAGGCCTCTGGCTCAAGGGGCATGCTGAAGCAGCGGTTGAAGGCCGTCATGGACGGTTCTGGTCACTGACGTTCGTTCCGGATTTGTATTACTACTGTTTTTTTATGCCTAGGGACGTCCAATTGGATGCCTGTCATGCCTATCTCCACACTTTGACCGTTCCGTCAGCGCTCGCAGTGATCATCTCCTCAGCCTCGCTCGGATGGTGCTCTGTCCAAGTGATCACCTTGTTATGCACTTTGGGTGGCGGATTCGGCTGCAACACCGCCCCCTACACAAGTCAGTGTCACGGTCCCACGCTGACGTGGATACGACCTACGTCAACCAAGTCCCAAGCCCACACCTGCCCGTTTTCGTCGCCACACACGACGCTCGCTTCTTCGTGTCCGAAACAGGCGCGACAGCGATACGACGTGTGCGTGTGTCCCGTGAACGCATTTAAGAGCTTGCCCGTCGCCGCGTCGAACAGTCGGACATGGGAGTCGAGTGTGGCGACCAGGACCGTGGTCTCGTCCGCTGACGGGACGACCGACGTGACAGGTTCTGTCCGCATGTAGAGAGCGTGAGTGAGCGTACCGAACACGGAGGAGAGAGAGAACCAACGCACGTCCGACAAAGTCTGCACGGAGCTCGCCCTTGCGGAGATCGTACGTACGGACGTAGCCGTCCACAGAGCCCGCAAGGATGCTCGTCCCGCCGACGTGGAGGGCTTGCACGGCGTCGCGGGCTTCCTCCAGCACCTGGATGGGCGCACGAGATTGGGATCTATGATCGAAGCGGTCAATGGGGGGAGGAGGGGTCGATCAGCGGAACGGAGCACGCACCGTAGATCCCACAGCCTGATCGTCGCGTCGTATGAACCTGATGGAAAGGAGGACCGAGTCAGAGTGCCCCCATGTGGAGCGGTCGTGGAGAAGCGCACCGCTCGCTAGCACGCTCGCGTCCGGGTTGAACTCGACGGCGTGGACTTTGCCCATGTGACCCGCCAATCTGCGCGTGGTCACCCCCGTCGCGACGTCCCAGACGAAGACGGACCGGTCCCCGCCCGACGACGCGAACTTGGCGTTGTCGTGGCTCCTGCCGTGATGGCGTCAGCGACGTTTCCTCCGTGATCGCTTGGAGCGAGGACTCACACGGAGATGGAGAGGACTTCGTACCCGTGGGCCTCGAACGCCTTGATCTCGGTGCCCGAGTCAGGGTTCCAGAGACGCACGGTGCGATCTTGACCCCCGCTCAGGACGTACTTGGCGCTCCCTTTGGCGTAGCGGACGACGTGCACCGGACCTCGGTGGCCATTGAGAGCCTGGTGGAGTTTGCGAGCGAGCGTCGGTGGGCCTCGTGAGGGTGCCATTGTGAATGTCGTGACAAGGAACGACACGTACTAGATTCGAAATACAAGTACCAAATACGTCAAGTACATAACTAACATAACTACCAGCATGTGCTTTAACCTAAGCCATCACGCTCTGCCGACCTGGGCATCACAGTGACATCGAGCCGTTCATAAAGTACAAGCCCGGGACCCCATCCTCAAACCTGACCGACCAGTTTCTCCGTGAGCTCCTGCGCGATCTTGGGTTTCAACTTGCACCGTTTCGTCAAGACCTTTTCCAGCTCCTTCTTCTTCAACCCAGTCTTGAGGGGAGCGAACAACCCAAAGAGCCGCAAAAACTCGATGAACCACGACTCGGACGGCATCACGTACTTGCTCTGGCCGTTGTACCCGCGCAAGAGCCAGTCGACGTTGGCCCTGGACTGGGTGTGCTTAGGGTGAGTGGGGAGACCTGTGATGCAGGCATGTCCCGCCGACTTGATCCCATACTTTTCCAGGCTGTCCATATTGCGGGTCCACCAGTTGTCCATGGCTGCCTCCCGTTCGAGATGGGTGACGACGATCGCGATCGGGACCTGTTGGCGACAGAGGACCTCAAAAAAGAGGCGATAGTTACTTTGAGTCGTCGCGGTGATGCGGTTACCGCGCATGCAAAAGAGGAGGAGGTCGACACCGCCCTGTTCGGACAGTTGCTTGATGAGCGCGAGCGCGTCTTCGATGGCGGCTATGTAGGGTTTGGTGCCCAATTCCGGCTGGTCTAGTCCGGCGGTGTCCCACACGTGAAACGTGCGACCGCCGACGGGAAAGGTGTACCGTTGGGATGACAATGTGCGTCCCTCGGCGTCTGGGGAGATACTGGCCACCTGACGACCTGCGATCAGGTTGATGACCGAACTCTTGCCTACGCCAGTCTCTCCAAATAAGACGATATTGACCGACGCCATGAGCGAACGATGAACCTGCAGGGGTGACTAAGATTGTTTGGTTATCTGTCACTCGGGATCCATCATACCTGTCAGTCACGAAGAGTAGTAGAGAACTAGATGAGAGAAAGAGGGACTGTGCAGATATATACCCACGGAGATGGCAGTGGGTCGACATTGCCAAGATGCATGCGTCCACGACACGTTGTAGTTGGTACGCCTCGAGTCTGATCGGGAATGTTCATCAGAGGAAGATGAAGTTCGCTAGGAAAAAGCGAGGTCGGTCCGTGCGGGCCGATCACTCTCAGGTTGCTATCCTTCCTGTTGTCTGCTCCACTGTGACATGTCCAAGCGACTCCTGTCGCCCGCTCCGCTGCCTCCACCAAAGCGCCGGCATGGCCTGAAGCCACCCCTAGCACGAGGGATCGTTACCTCGTTCGACAACGCACTCTATGACGAGCTCGTCCTCTTCATCCTCTCCTTCCTCGGCTCGAGGGATCTGTGTGCCATCCAGGCCACCAACAAGAATTGCTCCAGATTGGCCTGTGACCATCAGGTACTGCATGCACGCTACCCTTGAGAATGATCAACGTTGAAACACACGACCAGCTCTGGAAGACGCTATTTGTCAGAGACTTTGGCAAAGCTCGCCTTCGCGGCGGCAAGGCATTCTACAGTAGGAACGACGGCCGCTTGATAAAGAGTCTCCCTCACCGTGCCTCTCTTCCTGCGGATGACACCTCGGAGAGTCTCAACTGGAAGTGGATGTATCGGATAAGCTCCAACTGGAGAAATGGTGGGCATCGTCAAAGCGACTCTCTTGCGTTGGCTGTCTCATCCACACAACCAAGGTCGTTGCACTGTAGATAGCTTGGGCGATCATACTCCAGTCACGTCCTCCCAAAGACTTCCGCTGACTGCACCGCCAGACTCGTACATTTTACTGGCTGGCGCTCTGACTATCTCTGCTTCCTCAGAGACGTCTCACCAACCTATAATCTTGATCAGATCTGGACCTGACACCATGCATTCATTCAAGTGCAGATCTAGCACTACCTCTGGTCCGGTGGGAATCTCGGCCATAGCTATCGACCAAGCTCGTCCACCCAAGCACGATAGTCTTCTACGCTTCGCAACCTTCTTGTCGACAGGAGAGTTCAGTATTTACGAATACGACCCCACATCGTTTTCCCCATCTCCGAAGCTCGCTTATGTTCCGTTGCCTCGCCACCGGTCTCCTGTCATGCACGCCGCATATCATCACCCGCTACTCGTCACCTTGTCTCACGCATTCACACTCATGATGTATGATCTGAGTGGGGACACGATCACTCATACTCATTCCCTCAGTTCATTCACGAGCCATCCGCCGACTTCCTTGGTGTTATCTGCCGTGCCTTCTTCCACGTCATACAGGCTTGTTTTGGCATATGCGATCCCAGTATACCCAGCTCACTGGAGTGTTGGTGTTACCGAAGTAGTCATTTCGTCCGGTCTCATCACAACCACTGCAACCCTGTCTGGGGCTATCAGCCCAGCGCCTCTCTCAGCCAATTTTTCTGTAATAGGAACTCGTTCCGCACGCGCCTTCGACGTTCCTCAAGGCTGGATCGACGACGAGAAATTAAGGGCCATGCGGGCACAGTGGGGCCGTAAAGTGAAACAGATCGCTGATACACAGACAGACGGTAAATGGGTCGTTCTTGCCCCTGGGGAACCGCCCTCTTCGCACGACCAAGGGGCGACGAGCGATGCCTCGAATCCTAGTTCGTCCTCTTCCTCTTCGCCGTACGTATCTCCGCCGAGCCACACGTCGACCCAACTCCAACTATATCGGTTGCACATGCCACCTCCTTCTTCCTCGCATACGCCGAGGCTTAGCTTCGTCCGCACACTCCACGGACCACTCGCACCAGTCTCGGCGCTCGCCTTGGCGGACGGTCGATGTGTCAGTTTGGGCGTCGACGGTTCGATATGGGTGTGGGATCTCGAGGACGGGGAAGGGACGGAGATTGCGGGCCCGCTCATTGGGTTCAAGCGAGGAATCAGCAGACGGGGCACTGTCGTGTTCGACGAACGGCGGATCGTGACTTCGGGAGCGAGAGGGATGGAAGAACGTAGATTCGATATCTAGGTCGACAGTCGGTACCTGCAATGGTCCGAGTTATGACCTACCCCAATTTCCCAAATTCGGAATTCGTGCGACGGAGCGAGCATCGGAGCGATTTATACAGAGCCACCATCAGAAGCTTCGGGGATCGAGGTTATCAACGTTTCAACTCTGGCTTCGACCTTGGTTGTGGCCGCCCGTGATATGTCCGGAGCTCAGCGGTCCTGTGCGGTGTCCGTGCCAGCATTGCATGTGCCAATGCATACATGATCGGTGTCCTCATTGGCACGCTGGAGTCTTTGCGGTGATATCCTTGAATAAACCACACAGCAACAACTTTGTTCCTAACTCAACTGCAAAGTTCGAGTTGCTGCCGAAGTGGCCAGGAAGCTCGGTATAGATCCCCGCGAAGGACCACCACCGAAAAGCAGATAGAAGACGTATGTAAACTGGCGGCAGGTGGTGTCATTTTTTGTCAAATTCTATCTCGTGGCACACGATGATGGTGTGCTGCTTAGCTCGTTCCCCGCCAGCGTGGGGCCAAAACAGGGCCCACACAGGATGGGTCGGCTGTGAGTTCCCCGGTTCTCACTTTATAAATTGAGGTGTGGCAGCCCACGTGTTCGGTTCCACAAACGACCCACCGTAGGCTTCTCGTTATACCAGTGAGCCTTTTCAATCGTTCTCCAGAACGGTCCCTTGACCTCTGAGCTCGGTATCAGCGTCAAAATATCTTTCGTCATGTCAAACGTCGGACACATGGAATTGCCCACCCCCGCACTCGACGAGATTGACAAATTCGACTTCCCTCCACTCGAGTTTCAAAGTGCTATGGTTGACTCCATGTCCCCACCACACGTAGCCGAGTACGCCTCTGCACAACATGCCCTTGCACTAGACAGCGCCTCCCTCCAACTAATCAATGACGACATCGACGAATGTCGTGTGCTCATTGCGCGTGCGCATGCTCGGATGCGTGTCCTGGAGCGTCAGCGCGACATCGTGCAGCGTCGCGTGTCCATCCACCGCGCACGGCTCAGCCCTCTGCGTACTGTCCCTGACCAAATACTTCAAGAGATTTTTCAGCACTGCCTGCCAGACACACCATACGGAGTCGTGCCTGACGTGCGTACCGCACCCATGGTCCTCACGCACGTCTGTCGCCGGTGGCGAACCGTCGCCCAAGGCACCTCCGAACTGTGGTCATCCATCGCGCTCTGTGATCGGGGCGTATGGAACTATGAACTCAAGGTGGAGATGGCAAAGCGGTGGTTGGATCGCACCCACATACGCCCCATTCGCTTGAGCATCACGTGTCCTCCCCATACCGATTTTGGCGTGGGTGGCAGCCCGTCCTGTTCAGACGTTTTCCGGCTCGCGATCACGCACAGCACTCAGTTGCGCGACGTGTACTTGAATGTTAACAAGGCGTACTTGCGTCACTTCATGGACTGCGCGCGCTTCCCAGCGCTGCGTTCTGTCGTCGTCTCCCTCCACACGGTCAACCGCATCGACGAAACCCCTGAATTGACCTCCTCTTCCCTCGTTTCGGCCCCTAGCCTGAGGCGCATCGCGTTCAAAGGTAACGGGATGTCGATCGACCTCGTCCCGCGTACCTTTTTCCCGCAGATCACGCATCTCTCCTTCGATTGCAACATGACCCTCGACCTCGCCCTTCTCTTCCAAGACTTTCCCAACCTCGAGCACCTCGCACTCGCGCTCTCCCTCTCGCGCGACGCCCTCCGTTTCCGACTTCCATCCACACCACCATTCCCATCACCACCCCAGACCACCCTGAACGAGGTACACAACCCAATCGTCTCGCGCTCGCTCGCATACCTCGAAGTCCGTCTCGACGCCGACATGCTCGAGTTTGGCGACCCACACAAGCTCGAGGCGGTGCTCGACCCGCTCGACCTGCCCCATTTAGAGACGCTCGTGTTCGTCGCGCCCCTTCGTCCCAGGTTCGACGAGCGGACCCGGCGGTCCAAGGCGAGCTGGGAGAACCACGCAGCGTGGGTGCGTAGTCGGAGCGTGACCGGCCTTTTGTCGCGGTCCCGACAGGCGCGGGCGCGGGTGGAGACGTGGGACTTGGCGGCGGGGATGGGAACGGGAACGTCGTCACAGCAGCATCAGCAACAGGTGTTGAGGATGTCGGAGGCGTGGGCGCGGATTTGATTTTCGACAGCAAGTTGGAGGTTCGTCCTTGTCGGCTGCCTTTTATCAGCCGACTTTGACAAAAAATGGGCAGGATCGGTGGGTATTCTAGCGCTGTAGACAGAAGGATATGCGTGCCCGACCAGCCTGCTGCCGGCGGACCGTGGCGAAGGACGCTGGAAAAACTTCGTGGTATTTACAACCTCAAACTGTTGCCCACAAAATACCCGTCTCAGGATAAAAGGATAGTGTGGCTTGTTAGATAATATATACTATTCTACAAAGCCGATCAACCAGAGGGAATGGGATGGGGTACGCTTGTTCAACAGTGAGAGACTGAGGAATACGCGATCACTGCTGCGTGCCAATCCTACCAAGTATGAACAAACGTCTGCTGACGGGATTCGAGTCGGCTGGTAAAGATTCGGCGTTGTCCAACCACCAATTCAAATGTGCCCTCAGGGCGTCCGCCGAGGCATTTTCAGACTCCGGTATCCTGAACCATGGTCAGTCAATGGAAGATGGCTAATAAGATTAACAACCCACATTCCACGCTCGAGCAGTGCCTCCTCGAGCTCAGGGTACGTCAAATGCCGGCCACCTCCTTCACGTTGCAATCGTTCGTCATCCAATGCAATGGCATTCAGATGCCTACGTATCCGCCAAGCATTGAGGGAAGAAGGACCCCAAGCTGGCAGTCCAAGCATCCTTTACGGAGTGAGCGACGGTGATCGATAAATGAGTGGATTGCCGTACCTGCACACGGGACCTGGATTCCCCATGTTCGTCACTGAGACGAAACCAAATTGTTTACCCTCTTTGCTTATGGCCTCGAATATACCTCGATGGTGGAAGAGCGCGGTCAATTGTCTGTGGCGCGCTCTAGACACAATGCGTTCTCGTTGTCCCGGTAATATGCAGGTCGAAGGGAGCATGCGCGGAGCATAGAGGGCAACCAAAGGGACCAGTTCCTCCGCCACGAGAATGATCACGAAGAACGGTACAAGCCTGGAAACAAAATGAGCTTTGAGCGCGACCCATCGCATGAAAAAAACTGACTTGAGAATGTCTCGTCGGTACGTTTCGATAAAACGGTGTTCTGCTCTTGAAGGCAACGCGCCACCAGATTTTGCACGCGCAACGATTACAGCTGCCTGCTTTCTGTGGGTGTTTATCGCCTTGAGGCCCCTGAAGTAGAATTTCTGCGCAAAAGGGAGCGTTAATCTCGGCCGTACAAAAAGGGACAGCGCAACTCACCAAGAGTTGGAGCGCCTGATGGGTAAACCGCTTGAAGGAGGTGGCATCCTTGGGAGGTGGTTCGAGCACGCCGCGTTCACCCGCAGTGACGATGTCCTGTTTCGCAAGGGCTATCGTGTTGAGCGAGGATTCGAGGGCTTCAGGGGGCTTGCCATGGCGGGGAGGTCGGTAATAAGACGGCGCGGACGAATCTAACGAACACGGTCGAGAGGGTGCTGACTCTGCTCGAAGCGTGGCAGGCTTGACGGGACCAGGTTTCAGGTCGATCTTCTTGTTCCCCCGAGGTGGGTTTGGAGGAGGAATGGCGTCATCAGTCTGCGAAGTGGTGGCGGACTTTGAGGTGACGGTGGATGCGAACCGGAAACGAACGACTCGGCGGGTGGATGAATACCTGGGCAAATAGGGAGCCCCGGGCAATGGTGAGGGTATGCTTGGGGAGAAGAACCTGTATCCACGTATGAGCATGTTTTGGACGAGCGTCCCGTTGTCCATAGACTTGCCTATTCAATGTGACATGCTTTCCTGCTGAGGGTAACATAAAACCTGGTACGCCGCTGCCGGACCTTTCCGTAAAGTAGAAAGGATGACGGTGACAATGTGTGCTATGGTGAGTCAAACACAGTTGAAAACACTAGTAGGCGTTGGCTCGGTCAGAGCCGAACATCGGCATTTCGGCATTGACCTTCCCCTACTATCATTTCACGTGCAGTGCAAACGCTCCTTCAGTGCAAATGTTCGAGATCACTACTTTCCTGACATCCCATGGACTCAGAAAAATTCTAGGAGATAACTATTGATGTACTCGTATGG
>JBBPTO010000704.1:0-24086 GCA_038094155.1 Pulveroboletus cf. aberrans
GCCCTATGGGGTGGAATGTCTCTACTGGACCTGGGTTGCATGCTTCAGGTGATGTTAATTGCAGAAGCTGGGGTGGCAGAACGCTCAGTTTTGATGCATTCCACACAGCTCTTGATGTCAATGCACCTGGGGATATGCAGGATGCAGGACCCATCTGGCATGTACAGGCAGCTGTCTTGTCCTCAGATGCATCTTCCGGTGCAGAGGAACTCCAGGGCTTCTTGGCAGTTGTGGGTGAAATGCCCCAATCCATTACAGAACCTGCATGACAGGTCCTGCATCCTGTTGGTGTTACTGGTCATTGCATACTTGGCCTTCACCTCTGCATGACCCAGTATGGGCATATAAGCGCAGGTTTGCAGGACCGCTGACAGACTGGGAGTGGTAGATGCAGGGATGGAAAGCATATCAAACAGTCCAGGTGCAGTTGAATGGAAGGCAGAACTGGTCAGAAGGAACTTTGCAGCAGTGAGGATGTCCTCCATCGGATAGGGGTCTTCTGGGTGGAGGTTGGGTTTGGTGATCACAAGTCGGTTGCAAACCTTCTCTTCAACCTCGGGAGAAAACCCATAAAGGAAATAAGCATCACAGTCAGAGTTGGAGAGCTTGCATTTGAAAACCAAGTGGGATGTGATCTTGCTGAATTTTCTTCTGTACTTGCTGAGGTCCTCTTGATTGCACATCTGCTTAGCACGAAACTCCTGTACAAGATACTGTAAATCAGCACGGCAATATCAGATATCACCTTCACAGCCTGGATACATCTCCTTGATGGCCGCCATGAATACATCCCAGTCAGGTTGCTTGGCTTCATCAAGTGTTTCCCAAAGCTCGGCCTCTTTGAGATCTGCATAACGGATGGCATACTTAATTTTATCGGCCACATTGATACCAGCAGCATTTCCAAGTAAGTCAACGTCTTCAAGAAAGTGGGGTAGCTGAGCAGGTGTGCCTCTGAACTTGAGGGCATTTTGGGTTCTGTGGAGTGGCATCTGAGTTGGGTTAGCCATTGCTCTTGGAGGGTTAGCAGGTAAAATGGAAGTGGGATTGAAAGATACAGATGAAGAAGATAAGGTAGAAATGGTGGAGGCCAATGATGGCATTGAAGAACCAGATGGAGCAGGTGAAGATTCAGTACTCAGTGTAGACAAAATGTCATGGACAATGGCCAAGGAGTCTCAGGATGAGGACAATGAAGCTTTTGGTGAAGTCGGGTGAGGTTTGGGAGAATGAGTTGGAAGTGCTGGGGAAGGTAAAGGTGTTAAGGGTGAGAGCAGGGGATAACTATATGATGCACTTCTTCCGTGGGTTCAGTTCAGTGTTGATGAAGAAATTTTTCCAGAAAAAGGCAGCAATGGAGAATAACGAGAGTCTGGGCTATGTTCTTGAGAATGGTTGGGCAGGGTCTCAGAGATGGAGGACAAGTTTGCATGATCCTCTATCCCAAAGAAGGCTCCCAGAATCATTCTAGGAAACCATGACATTGTTCACGGTCGGTTAAGGAAAGAAGGTTCCAAGGTGACAGTAACTTTGTGAGAACCTTCAGGAATGGGAGCAGTTGAAGAGCGAAGCTTTGCTCAGGCTGATCCACTTGGCCAAAATGAATTTGGAATTGGAGAAATTAGGGGATCTGATTCGTGGAAAATATGTTGGCCAATATGCTGGCCAATGGATTGTGATGTTGAAGGACCATCAGAGCTGTCCAAAGAGTTATGGGTGACAGGAATGATAAATGATTCTTGCGTAAGGTCTAGATCTCAGATCTGGGAGAGTAAGTTTTTGAGCTCTGCTCGTTTGGGGGTAGGTCTGAGGGTCCTCCTTGAAGACTCTCTTGAATCCCTCACAGTGGGCTCCAGTTGTAAAGATGCTAGGAAGCCCGAATGGGTTTCCTAATGGTGTAAGTATGGGTTGCGAGTGGATTTACTTGACCCAAAAGGGACCCAAGGGACTAGGAGAAGGTAATAGACCAATAACCACGCACTGTAAAGCTGGAAAATGTGAGTCTGGACCTCCCTGTTTGGTAGGGCTGAGAGTCTGACTTTTCGGGTTCAGGTTGGAGCACTCGACTTGACTTGACTGGCTTGGGTTGTGGTGAAATTGGCAGTTTCAATTCTTAGAAAAAGAGACTTGTGATCAAGAGGAAGTAGAATTTGATGCAGACCGAAGTCCAAGATACAAAGTTTATAGTCTGGGAAAACCTGAGACTTTGTACATATCAGGACTCATGAAGTAAGTAACGTATGGTGACAGAGTGGCATGACGATGGCAACAGTATGTAACACAAATGAAAGGAACTGACTAAGTATGACACACCTGGGTGAACCCATGGTCACTCAGGATGGAAACTGATACAAAGGAAAGAAACCCAACTTACTGACTCGGATCTGGGGAACTCAGGTTGGATGGACTGGACAGGTTGGAATGGACAACATTCGGGTTGGCTTTTGACTCACTCAGGAACAGGACCTGTGCTATAGGAGTGATGGAAGGTTGGGAAAATAGGGAATTTGCATGGTAGGGGACACCAGTCTCCTACAACGATTTACCTCAGACTATGCTTTTCCTTGACTTATCGCTTACATATGCATGGATATAAGTCCCAACTTGGACATTTCTTTTTTTTCATCACTGACTATGATACCATGACTCATCATCCATTTCCATCACATTCTATGTGATTTCACTCCACTTGCTCAGTCAGCGATTCCTTCCATCATATTCCTTCACGTTCTATGCCTACCCTAGATTTCTTTACATATATAAACCTACATTGTCACCTATGTCAACCCCAGTCTAGTCTTACCATTTTCTACCTTGTACTTTCACCTTCGCTGAAATACATTGGTGTTCCCACTCCCTAATACAGGCCCAAGGGTAGCCTTGATACCTTCTTGCTCTTCATCACTGTGAACCACCCTTAAGTGGGAAGTCTTCATTGTCAACCTCACCTAGAGGTCTCCTCATCTACCACCCTTCAGTGGGAAGTCCTTGTTGTCTGTCCTCGATAGTAGGCAGACTCCTTGTTCACTGTTAACTCGGAAGTACCTTGGCAGCCATTAGCTCAGCAACACCCCTTCATTGCCAAACCTTGCTAGTAGGTAGGCTCCTTGTAGACATTGTAGGGAACAGTAGTTCCCTGTTCTCGTATCCAGCATATCTGCCATATCCTGTACAATCCGGTTCCTCATATCCAATCCAATCCGTCCTCGTCCGTCACCCATTGGTAAGTCAAACCTTCATTTTACTACACTGGACACTTTCGTTTGTACATCTGATCAATCTGGTTCCATCCATCCGGTCACCAGATACATTGATCCGACAATCCGGTTTTCAATCCAGTCACACTCTTTACATGTATTTAGAGTCTTGGGTGTGCCCAGACTATAAAAGTTGTGTTTTGCACGGAGCACAATATCATCTATCTATCTGCCGTCTATCTTCTGTCCATCTCGAGTTCATTTCTTCGTCATCATCAGTGATCCAGCCGTGTCTGTGATCATCTCATCTTCATCCTTCTGTCCTGATCTGTGAAGAATCAAGTCCTGTGTTCATCAGCCGTGTCTGAAGCATAGGAGCTCTTCCAGATCATCATCCATTTCGCCTCCTGTAAGTCCTGTGGTTCTCTTCTGTGGAGCTCTACTCTATGAATTCCCCCTGGGATGAACAAATCGTCCCTTTATTTTCTTTCTTTGTGTTGCTGACCTGCTAGTTTCCTTTCTGAAGACCCATAGCAGTCTAGGTCTTTCAACATCTCTTCAACGGGTAGGGTCAAATAGAAAATCAAGAGACAAGGATGGGGACGAAGGGTGAGATAAATGAGATGAAGTTGATTCTGAGACTGAGGTCAAGGGCAAAAGTGGAGCGAAAATCAATGATCAGTTAGGAGAGGAAGTGGTGTTACAAGCCAGGGTAGAATGGATGAATGCTCCAGGTACAAAAGGAGACGATGCAGGGGTGCTGAGTTGTTGATGACAAGCCCTATCTGGTGTTACCAGAATCAGGAAGTTCAAATTGGAAGATAGATCAAGACGACAAAAATCAGAAAGGATACCCTCAAGTTCTAAATGCTGGGGAGTAGGCCTGAGTGTCCTTCTCGACAACCTGGAATCTCTCATGGTGGGCTCCAGTTGAAAGACAAATAAAGTGGGTGAGATGCCAACCACCAGACTAGTCCAAGGTAGACAATAAGTAAAGAAGGGTATGAGTATTACTTGTCCCTAAGAGATTCCTAAAGGTTGTAAGGTGAGAAGGGGACAGGATCAGGCATTCCCTGTGAGTTTGAGAGGGATCTGGTGCATATCCAGTAGTGAGCATTCACCAGATTGAAAGTACCTGGTCAAGGATGAGGACTGAGTGTGAGGAGGACGATGAGGACGATGAGGATGGTGATGAGGGGAATGTCCTGCAGGAGTCAGATGGGGATCTGATGAGTCAAAAAAAGGTGTTCACAATTTTGGAGGGTACAAATTTTATAGTCAGGGCATTTCCCTTGACTTTTGACTGACAGCTAGTCTAGCTGTGACATAAGTACCCGTAATTAAAGATAGTGTCCATCATCCCATTATCAGAAGGGACAGATCACTGACGACCAAAAAAAGGAATATGACCACCACTGCACCACATCCGGTTATATGAATGGGTGGGGAACAGTAAGTACTTCAAAGAAAAGAGAGGAAACCGGATCCGGATGGACTGGATACATACGATAGTGGATGGACCGGGACCAGATCGACAACAGATAGGACATGGATGGTACGCGGCTTGAATGCATGCTTGAGAGAGACTGTAGACGACCTAGGAAAAGTCAACCAGATGTGGATAGACCAGATATGTACCTAAGGAGCTACAGCTCCTTACAATGGCTTGCCCTTGTCCTCATTCAGTGTCAGCATCCATTTGTGCTACAGATGGTCAGTTCTGTTTCCATCTGCACATACATCTCACTTACTTTAGGTCATGGTATCACCACAATGAGCAGCTGTGCCGCTTCCACCTTGGCCATCTTGCTCTGCCTGCTCATTTCATCCCCTTGTATCCATTCCCTTTTCTTCTGCTGTTGCATTTATCATGTCTGTTGTCACCATTGTTGTTGTTGTTGTCTCCACTGCTGGTGTGAGAGTGGCAGTGTCTGCATTGTCTTGGGACACCTTTGCCTCAGCTGTGCACTCATTCTTGATTCATTGTCACTCCTTGGCCTCCTTGTGCATTGCCTTCTCCTTAGCTGCCCATTCTTCTTCAACCCTTTGTTGATCTGCCACCTCCACCTTCCACCACTCTGCCAATGGACCCACCTTCTCCATGGTGGCAACCATAGCATTGATGATGCAGGCCTTAGCCCCATGTTCATGCACCTCCCAGAGGCAAGTCTCGAGTTGTTCCTATCAAACATATTAGCAATCACAACATGCTGTAAAAATCCTAGGAATGCTGAAGTGGAACTCCTAAGCTAATGAAAAGGGTGTGAGTGTAGTTCTTGACCCAGGGGATTGCAAAGAGAGAAAGAAAGTGGGTGAGGGAAAATAGAATGGCTCACTTGATGTCCTGAGAGAGCTGGAAAATAAGAGTCTGATTCCTCCCCATTTGGTAGGGCTAAGGAATCAACTATGGAGTTGACAGGAGTTGACAGGAGTTGCAGAACTTGACAGGACTTGAAGGAAAATGAAGGAAACTGGGCTCAGAGACTTAGGATGAATGCTAGACAGTGGTGAATTCACTTCTGAACTAAGTTCTATGTACAAACTTTTAAGTCTGGGCATTCCCGAGACTGTAAATAAAAAGGAAACATAAAGGAATGAATTTAGACACTAAATAAAGTAACATCCCAATTAGGAGACACAACTCCAACTCATGGATAACTCGTCCAGAGCACAGAAACTAGGGTCCAGTCCTCCGGAGGTCAGAGTTTCAACTCGAGAAGATGGCCTCTGACTATTGAGTCTTGAAGAAGTGGCAGAGGACTTTGGAGGAGCTTGGAGGACATACAAATACTCAGAGAAAGTAGGAATATCACTATAGGGAGCTTGAGTCTCCTACAACACATTGCATTACTCAATAGGGTGTGGTAAAGAGAGGTTGAATGACCTAGACTGCTATATGTCTCCAGACAGGAAACTAGCAGGTCAGCAACACAAAGAAAGAAAATGAAGGGATGATTGGTTCATTCCAGGGGGAATTCATAGAGTAGAGCTCCACAGAAGAGAACCACAGGACTTACAGGAGGCAAAATGGATAATGATCTGAAAGAGCTCCTATGCTTCAGACATGGCTGACAAGCACAGGACTTGATTCTTCACAGATCAGGACAGAAGGATAAAGAGATGATCACAGACATGGCTAGATCACTGATGAAGATGAAGAACTGAACTCAAGATGGATGGAAGACAGACAGCAGATAGATAGATGATGTTGTGCTCCATGTGAAACACAGTTTTTATAGTCTGGGCACACCCGAGACTCTAAATACATGTAAAGAGCATGACCAGATTGAAAACCAGATCATCAGATCAATGTATCCGGTGACCGGATGGACAGAACCAGATCAACCAGATGTACAAATGAAAGTGTCCAGTGTAGTGAAATGAAGGTTTGACTTACCAACAGGTGACGGATGAGGACAGATCAGATTGGATATGAGGAACCAGATTGTGCAGGATATGCCGGATATGCTGGATACGAGAATAGGGAACTACTGTTCCCTACATTGCTTTGGTCTTTATGAAAAGATCATCTCTGACAGAGGCCCACAGTTCACCTCTATTCACTAAAGAGCTCAGAAAGCTCTTGAACTATGACCTGGCCCTGTCCACCATCTACCATCTCCAAACTGATGGAGAAACCAAACGCATCAACCAGGAGATCAAGACCTATCTTCAGATCTTCTGTGTCAATCACCCAGACTCATGGCACAAACTTCTTACTCATGCTAAGTTTGTGCACAATCACTGTTCTCACTCCATAATGGGAAAGTCCCCATTTTACCTCATGATGGGCTATGAACTCCATGCCCTGCCTTCTATTGTCTCTGATATCAAAGTCCCCGTGGTCGAAAACTGGCTTAAGTCCCTCACTGCCTCCCATGACAAAGCACTTACCGCTCATGAACTCACCCACCAAAATATGGCACAATGTACCCAGTTCAAGTTCCAACCTTTCGTCAAAGGAGACAAGGTCTGGCTGGAAGCCTGCAACCTGAAATGCAATGTCATTAACCCAAAGTTTACCCCGAAACGGGAAGGACCCTTCCCCATCATTGAAGTTCTATCCCTGATCATGTACTGCCTAAAGCTCCCATCCACCTGAAAGATCCATCTGGTCTTCCATGCTTCCCTCTTATTGTCATATCGTGAAAACAACGTTCACAGCCCTAATTTCATGAGACCTCCCCCAGACCTTGTAGATGGCAAGGAAGAATACAAAATTGATAAGATCTTATATCACAAAGGAACCCCATCCAACCACCTCTTCCTGATCCAATGGAAGGGCTACACAGCATAAGAAGACTCATGGGAACCTGAGCAGAACCTGAAACATTCTAAGGCTGCCCTGATGGATTATAAGAACCATCACTCCTCTGCTTTCTCCTCAGCATCAATGCCCTCGACACCTAGCAATCATGACTACGTCTTCCCTCTGCAATGTCACCTTCATCACCGATGACATCAAAGAACCCTCCACTTCTGTCATCGATTCCTTGTTCACTGTCTCCACCCTAGAAGAAACTCTCTCTGAAGTCTCCACCCTCATCAAAACTGTTACCAATGAGAATCTCCCACCATCTCCCACTCTCGCAGACACTGGCTGGAACAGCCTTCCCCCTGACTCCCCATTCCATGCTCCCCTCATGGAGATTCCTAGGCCCCCCATAATGTGCCCTGTTTGTGCCATAGACCTCCCCATCCACACCCATTGTCTCTGCCCTTTGGCCATCCCTCACCCATACATTACTGAATACCACAATTGTGTCTATGACAGATGCATGGCCATCCCTATCAGTATCAGTGCCCACCTTGATATGGGCTCCACCCTTTACTGCCTCATCTGTCTTTTATGGCAGATCAGCTGTCTTAACTTTTTGAACTATCCCACCACTGTCACCATTCTAGGTGAAGCCAACCTCAAGTTGGACATCCTTACCCACCAGCTTCAACTTGGCGAGTTCCTAACTGATCTTGATCATTACCTTGCCGAAACCAATGCCCAACATTCAGAGCCACTGCCCATGCCCATACCCCCCTGTGTTCCTACCCTGTCAATGACTACCATCATCTCCCCCACATCATCCACACTATCTGCATCTTCATCCCCTCTTGAAAAAGAGGCCATCATCTTGATCAACCAAGCAGAGCTCTGCCACCATAAAAACATGGGAGAAGTTGTTCTCACTGTCGACAATTCCCACTATCCCCAGGCTTGCTTTCAATGTCGCTACCTTGGACACTTTTGGAACAGATGCCCTGAATACTTATGTCTCACCTGCCTTCAGTTCATCCCTGGACATAGCCAGTGGAAATGCCCTCTCTGATGCCTTATGTCTAGGCCCTCTTCCTCTCCCTCACCCTTGTTCCATTAATCGTCCTTGTTGTCGTTACTCAAAGGAACTCCACCATCAAGTCCTACACACCAGTGTTCCCAATGAACTATTCATTTCCCTACCTGACAATGCTCCACACCCCTATTGACGACCACCCAGGAGCCCCTGCCTATTGATGAAAGGGAGGATGAAGGAGACTTTGCATTCAATGATGCCACCATGTCTAACATGACTGGTGAGCCCTATGGAGACTATAGAGAGTTTTGAAGTATGATGACTTCAAGTCTACTAAGGGGGTAATGTTACGATTTACTCTGGACTACACTTTTCCTTGACCTTATCACTTACATATGCATGGGTATAAGTCCCAACTTGGACATTTATTTCTTTTCATCGCTGACTATGATACCATGACTCACCATCTGCTTTCATCACATTCTATGCGATTCTACTCCACTTGCTTTGTCAGTGATTCCTTCCATCATATTCCCTTGTGTTCTATGCCTGCCCTGAATATCTTTACATATATAAACCCACATCGTCACACCTATGCTCCTTAGTCTAGTCTTACCATTTCCTACCTTGTACTTTCGTCACTACTGGAATACATTGGTGTTCCCACTCCATGATACAGGCCCAAGGATAGCCTTAATACCTTCTTGTTCTTCTTCACTTCAAACCACCCTTAAGCAGAAAGTCTCCATCATTGACCTCGTCCAGAGGTCTCCTCTGCCACCACCGTTAACTCAGAAGTCCCCGTCATCTGTCCTCAATCATAGGCAGACTCCTTGTCCACCATTAACTTGAAAGTACCTTGGCTGCCATTAGCTTGGTAGCATCCCTCATCGCCAAACCTTGTTAGTAGATAGGCTCCTTGTAGATGTCTTGCAATCATCAAGCTCCATCATCTCCTTGTCCACAGTTAAGACCAAAGCCCCAACAGTTCTATGCCTGCCCTCATTCAGGTCAGCCATAACAGAGACTGTAGGATGGTCAATAAGTTCAGTGAGAGGGTAGAATGGGTAGATGAAGCATAATCATAGAACAAGGAAGCAGTGAAAGAATGTTCTGGAGTGTCTCTGAATGCCCTGTAAGGGCTGGTGTATCCAGGGTAAGTAATCAAAAGTGGTGGTTGTGGGCAAGAAGACAGGATAGATGAAGAAAGTGCAAAGGATAATATGAAGTGAGATGAAAACACAGACATGTCCTTGGATGTCTCTCCTTGGGTAGAACTCAATTCATTGAGGCTTACTGAAAACCCCATTCAATGACACTCTGTTGGTTGGTGCAAGTGACACCCTTCTGACACCAGGGACATTCCTCAGACCATGGTTGAATCAGAAGTCAGTATTCCTTCCCGATATTCAGATCCTGGAGGGTAATATTCTGCCCTTCATCTGGAAAGTCATCAGTAGCAGCACTCATAAGACAATGAAAGAGGCAGCCAAGCAAAAGGTCGAAGTTGGCCTGAGCCACGACTTGAACCTGCAGGGCTACTTTAATGGGGCTAAAGCTGAGCTGAAGGTTTTCAAGGACACCTAGTGCAGAGTCAGTGTTAGTGTTAGCAGAGGTCATGGTCATAATATGATCAGAGTGGATTGGCAATCTGAGTTCCTCCCACATGCACTTGAGCATTGCAACTACCTCAGATCCAGAATTTAAGACACATGTTAGTGTCCTTTTCACTCCTACCACTTTTGCCTTGAGCACTCAGAGAGAAATACTATGGTACAAAACAATGAGGCTGTCCTTATCATGATGAAGCCAGTCACTGTACTTCCATTCAACTTGACCTGGGTTCTGGCCAGCAAGTTCATTGACATGAATGATATTAGTGGCAGTAGTCATAATCTGCTTGCTTGTGGTGATGTTGTCAAGATGCTAGACTCCTCCAGGACTTCGTCCAACAGAGATCCAAGGTGTATCGGTCAACTCCGGTGTGAAAGGACACTGGATGGGCTGGAGTTCCAATGGAGATGGAACAGAACAACAATTGGAGGTGATGAAGGTGGAATGGGGTGGAGATGAGGGGTTATGGGGATGAGGACTTGGTGCAGGACTTATGTGTCACACCCTTGCCTACTGTCAGGTCCTCATTTTGGAGATGGAAAGGACAAGGTGAAGAAGATAAAGGAAGGAGGGAAACTTCGTCAGGATCAGACGGAGTTCAGAGGAGAGAGAACATCATTGAGTGACTTCAATAAAGACGTCAAGTGACATCAATATTCAAACTGAGGAATACATGAGGGAACTACGGAGTTATATACTATAGTATTGGATCGGAGTCCGGAACAGAGAATGGAGAAAACCATATGTAAAGGTACAACAATAATCAGAGATCATAGGGTACTGAAGGGTGATGTACATAGGTCTAGGGAATGAAATGTAACACAGGAGTATCATAGGAATGGAGCATAGGTCAGAGGAATGGAGCGAATATAAGAGGAAACAAGATTCAAACCAATCATAATTGGTCTGATGGGGGAAAGGGTTCCAGTATCAGATGTCTGATGAGGGATGGGACAGAGTCCTTTGGAGATGAGGGAGTCGGAGTTGGAGGTGGCATAGGGGGTATCGTAGGTTGGTTCGGAGGTGTGATGATAGGGTTGGGACAGGATATGACAGATGTCCTTGGATTGATGACAGAAATCTGGCATGACTGTGAACAGGTCTTTCATGGATAGAGAGATGGACATCTCAAGGACCTGATCCAGGATCCACTTGGGTGTGGTTTTGTCTTCCAGCAGAAATAAGTACCTGTATTGAGCTGGAAAGGTAAAAGAAGGGAAAGAAGGAGAGTTAGCAGCAGAGCTTTGAGAGAGGGGCAGATCAGATGCAGGGATGTTTGTGGGGCATGCACACAACTGGAGCAGGTAAGGTTGACTTGCAGTCTGGATTTTGGGGGTTTCAATCTCTTCTGAGACACTGGCAGCTCTCAGGTCAGGTCTCTTTATCACACTATAGGGTGGAACCGTGATGCCATTAAAACAGACCTGTTTCCCAGCTTTTCTGTCCTTGGCTCTATCAGCTTGGAAACTAGCCCATGATTGGGTGATGTATGGCTGGAACTCAGGGTCAGCAACTTCAATGAGATCATCCACCTCCCTATCATCAACATTGACAGTGGACAAGAAGGCAGATGGCTCTATATTGAGGATCGCATTGATGGGTTCTTCTGGATATGCGACAGAGAAGAGGTTAGCAGCCATGTGTGGTAGTACATTTCTATGTGACCCAGTTTGGGCACAGCATGCAAGGTTAATGGCCAGTGCTGGAGCAGCAGAGCACTCAGTTTTAATGTGTTTGATACAGTTTTTGATGCCAAGGCACCCAGGGATATGTGGAATGCGGTACCTCTCTGGCATGTATAGGTAGCTGTTTTGCCCATGGATACACCTTCCAGTGTGGAGAAACTCTTGGGCTTCCTTGCGGTTGTGAGTAAAGTGCCCCAATCTGTTGCAAAACCCACATGACAGGTCCTGCATTCTGTTGGTGTTAGCAGTTGCAGCATACTCAGCTTTTACTTCTGCTTGACCTGTTGCTGGTGTATAGGCACAGGTTTGTGGGGCTGTTGATTAAGTGAGAACAGTAGAAGCAGGAACAGGGAGTGCACCAAACAGTCCTGGTGTGGTGAAGTGGAAGGTGAAACCAATGAGCAAGAACTTGGCAGCAGTGAGGGTGTCTTCCATCAGGTATGGGTTTTCTGAGTGTAGGTCAGGTTTAGTGATTGCAAGCCAGTTGTAAATCTTCTCCTCCACTTCAGGAGGAAACCCATAGAGGAAGTAGGCATCATGGTTGAAGTTGGAGAACTTGCATTTGAAGACTAGGTGGGAGGTGATCTTGCTGAATTTTCTTCTGTACTCACTGAGGTCCTTTTGGTTGTGCATCTGCTTGGCACAGAACTCCTATACAAGGTATCGGAGGTCAGCACAGCAGTATCAGGTATCACCTTCATATTCTGGGTACATTTCCTTGATGGTGGCTATGAATATGTCCCAGTCAGATTGCTTGGCATTGTCGAGCATTTTTCAAAGCTTGATCTCTTCAAGATTTGCATAACTGATGGTGTACTTGATCTTTTCAGCCATGTTGATACCAGCAGCATTTCCAAGTAGGTTGATATCTTTGAGGAACTGGGGAAGCTGAGCAGATGTGCCTCTGAACTTGGGGGCATTTTGGGTTCCATGGAGTGGCATCTGAGTAGGTTTAGCCATTACTTTTGGAATGTTAGTGGGCAAAATGGGAGCAGGAGTGGAAGATATGGATGAAGAAGATGTGGTGGAGGTCAATGATGGCATGGAAGAACCAGACAGAGTGGGTGAAGACTCAAAACTCAGTGTAGACCAAATGTCATGGATAATGGCTAAGAAGTCTTGGGATGAGGACAATGAAGTGTTTAGTGAAGTCAGGTGAGGTTTGAGAGAGCAAGTTGGAAATTCAGGGAAAGGCAAAGGTATTAAGGGTGAGAGTGGGAAAGTACTATATGATGCTTCTTCTCTGTGGGTTTGATTCAGTGTTGATGAAGAAAATTTTCCAGAAAATGGCAGTGATGAAGAATGACAAGATCCTGGGCTATGTTCTTGGGAATGGTTGGGCAGGATCTCAGAGATGGAGGATGAGTTTGCATTATCCTCTATCCCAAAGAAGGCTCCCAGAATCATTCTAGGAAATCATGACATTGATTGCAAATGGGTAAGGGAAGAAGATTCTGAGGTGATGGTAACTTTGTGAGAACTTTCAGGAATAGGAGTGGTCGAAGACCAAAGCTTTGCTTGGGCTAATCCACTCAGGTGAGATGAATTCAAAATTGATGAAACAAGGGGATCTGATTCATGGAAAATTTGTTGGCTGATATGCCGGCTGATGGATTGTGGTGTTGAAGGACCATCGAGGCTGTTCAAAAAGTTATGGGTAATGGAAATGATGAAGGAACCTTGCATAAGATCTAGATCTCAGATCTGGAAGAGTAAATTTTTGAGCTCTGCTCATTCAGGGGTAGGTTTAATGGTCCTCCTTGAAGACTCTCTTGAATTCCTCATGGTGGGCTCCAGTTGTAAAGTAGCTAGGAAGCCCAGAATAGGTTTTCTAATGGTGTAAATATGGGTTGCAAGTGGGTTTACTCAATCCAAAAGGGACCCAAGAAACTAAGAGAAGGTAGTAGACCAATAACCATGCACTGTAAAGCTGGAAAATATGAGATTGGACCTTTCTGTTTAGTAGGGCTAAGAGTCTGTTCGGGTTCAGGTTGGAGTGCTCAACTTGACTTGACTGGCTCAGGTTGTGGCAGAATCAATGGTTTCAATGCTTAGAAAAAGAGATTTGTGATTAAGAGAAAGTAGAATTCAATGTGGACTGAAGTTCAAGATACAAAGTTTTTAGTCTGGGAAACCCCAAGACTTTGTACATACATATCAGGTCTGTGAAGTAAGTATTGTATAGTACCAGAATGGCATGACAACAGTGACAGTATGTGGTACAAATGAGAGAGAATTACTAAGTAAGATGAACCCGGGTAAACATGTGGTCACTCAGAATAGAAACTGATACAAAAGAAGGAAACCTGACTTACCAACTCAGATTTGGGAAACTCAGGTTGGCCAAACAGAACAGGTTGGATGAACAATGCTCAGGTTGACCTTCAACTTGCTCAGGAATGGTACCTGCACTATAGGGGTAACAGACAGATCAGGAAAAGGGGCTTTTGCATGGCAGGGGACACCAGTCTCCTATACTGGACCTCACTCTGCATAACTCCAATTCACACCCATTCACATTGCACTGTTTCTAAGTACAGAGGCAGCTGGGCAAACTATTTACTTGACCCCCAATTCCTCCACCTCATCTGCTTTCTCCACCAACTCCACCAACTCCTTCTTCACATTCTACTCATCCTCATCACTCTGTACACATCCTTCACATTCAACTCCACCAACCACTCCAACAACCCATTTTGCTCATTCAGGTGCTCACACAGCACCCAGACACCCCAATAAAGCTTCATGATCACCTCCATGATCACTCTGAAGCCCTTTGCCAATGACTCTCTGGCCTCTGTCAATGCCTCACTGGACTGCTGCTTCTTTCATGATCCTTCCAGTCCCTCCACCTTCCTCCACCTCTTTCATTCCACCTTTTCCTCCCCTGGCTGCTAGCACTTCACCTTGGCCTCCTGGCATGCCATACACAACATTGATTTCCTGATCCTGAGCTCACGCTCAAGACCACAATCCTCACTGCAGGCAGTCCACAAGCACAACCACCTACTCCTTTCCCTTTTCAGAGCTCTGCTCTGCCCAGACTTGCTCTGCCTGCACACTGTTAGCCCACCAATGCAACATATGCAACACACTCACCATTCTCCTCACCTCCTCCTCAGCCACCCTCCATGTGGCCTCCTCCACTGTCTTCCATTGCACCTCCTCCTCCTCTCTCTTCATCTTGATCTGCCTCCTCTGCTCAGTGGCCTTCACCTCCCACAAAGCATTGTCATCATCCTCACACTCCACAAGGTATGCATCAGGCCAGGTTTTGATGTCTTCAGTACCAGATATGATTGTGGTTGGTGGTCAAGCCAGGTTTGAGCTTCATCAAATTTTTTATGGGCTTTCGGACTCTGATGATGACTAACTCTGCATTGTTCCAAATAGGAGGGATACTGTCATATCCTGAAATTCATACAAGTCCAACTCCATACCTCTGGTCCTCAACTCCATATCAACTCTGGTCTGTTTCTCCTCAATTACACTTTGTACTACTATCAGACCTTATCCAGTTTACATTCCCCTTGTGTATGTTTCTATTGTTCTCTATTAGTACTAGTCTCACCCTTGTTCTCTCGCCACACTGTGCTTGCACAGCACTGGTTCATAGTTCACTGGTGCACAGCTCTGGTTTGTAGATTTCTGACCTCTGAGTCTTACTCATGCATTACAACTCCATTACAAATTCAATGCACCTCCATACTATATATACTGTACCTCCAACACTGTACATACTTCAGTTTGAATATTGATTTAACTTCCCTCTGAAACCTCTCAAGTCTCAAAGACTCACTCTGCCCTTCAACCTCCATTCTCCATCTCTATCTCTGTAAATTTGAGACTACTGAACTCAAGTAAGGGCCCACCACATATGGTGAAGCCAAGTCTTGTCCACACCTTCACAACTCCAGCCCCTTCAGAGTTTCTCCAGAGTTGTACTTGCTTCCCCCTAGCATAAGTTTAACAAGGCCTGAGTGCCTGCAACAATGAAGTAGAAATGAGTAATGAATGAGCTGTAGTAGGCTCAGAACGAGGTGCACAAAAAGAAAGTATAAAGGTGGTGGCAGCCAATGTGTCCACTACTGGATATGAACCATCCAGGTGGATGTCAGACCAAATGATAGCCAATGAGTCACAGACCTCGAGCAGTAGCCCTCTCTTGATGAGGCATTTGCAGTATGCTTGAGACATCCTATGAAGTGAGATTAGTGGTGATGACATCTTGAAGAATTGGTGATGATATGATTCAAGGTCATCAAGACCTTGGAGCAGTTTTGATTGTGAATCATCTACAAAGGTCAGCAAGTCATCTTTGAAATAATGACTACCAGAATCACAACCAGAATAAAGCAGGACAAGGGCTGCTGTGAATGCAGACCAATCCAGTGTAGTGCTACCCACCTTGGGGAGAGTTTTCCAAAGCTCTGCTTCATCAAGGGGCACACAGCATAGCATGCACTTGATCCTCTGTTGGTCACTGAGACCGTTCTGTGTGCAAAAGTGTAACAGGTAGCCTGTTGAATGAAGGTGCAGTTGGTATACCATGCATGGGCAATCCGTGACAAAAAGGGTTGAACATAATGAAACTAGATCTAGATCAAGGATACCAGACCAGATTGAATGAGAGTGGATAGAATGTAGGCAAGGAAATGAAGCAAAAATGGTAGTCAAAAGGGGTGATCAAGGGTTAATTGATCATGGATCATGGAAAGATATATGAAATAAAGGCACTAAGAGCCTGAAACATGGAGGGGAAAGTACCAGATGTCAGAAATGACATCTGGTGCAGTTGAACCAGAATTGAGCAGTCAGATTGACAGTGAATTAATTGTTGCGAATGTCAGATGTATTGAAGCTGTCAGTGATCAGTTGCTAGAAAGAGAGAAAAAAAATTGAGGGTTGGATGTGCCTGAAGCTCCCTTGAAGCTTGTCTGAATGCCCTAAAGAGATGCAAAGATCCCTTTGTCTCATACTCAGAGGTAATGAACAGTCCTATCAGTTGAGGAACTGATAGAGAGAGGAAAGGTTATGGACCTTGGTGAAAGAACTCACCAAGGGTAAATGGAGTATTGCAAAATAGAGGGTCTAAGAGTAAGACAGGAAAGGAGAGGACTCAACTTGACTGTCTGAGTTGAATAAGATTCTAACTGGAGAGTGACCATAAGAAAGCTCTCCCTAAATACTTTACAGGACTGTTTGTCTCTGTATATATCTCTATTGTATAAGGATAGGTATGAGTCATGGAACATGACTGGAAGACCAAAATTATTTGTAGGATATAGATACTAGCCAATGGCATAAGTATCTTGTTTCTATAGTGAAATGATGAAACAATATGAGAGTGGAATTGACTGATAATCATGTGATCATGATCTAGAACCTTGGTTATGTAAAAAAGAGCTGAAGCGAACACCAAGTTTCAACATGCCTCTCATGGTGGGCTCCAGATGAAGAGAGATTGACCAACCTAGACTGCCATAGGTCTCTGGATAGGAAACTAGCAGGTTAGTAACACAAAGAAAGAAAGTGAAGGAATGATAGATTCATCCCAAGGGAATTGCAGGTAGAGGATCAAGGGAATGCAAACTGAAACTGAGTGATAGATGATTGATTCTGCTTGTGCTGTGTGTGAAACACAACTTTTATAGTCTGGGCACATCTGAGACTCTAAATAAACATAAATAAGGGAAAAGAAGGGAGAATCCAACATGAATCTGGTCACTGGATCACAATACAGAGTGTCCAGTACATAGCATCTGGTACACTATAGATATAGTAGGAATTCATCTGGTAGACAGACCAGATTGAAAAGAAATAGTCAGATACATACAAGTAGAGCAGACTGAAACCAGATTGGACATGGATAAACATGGATGCTTGATGACTCAACAATAACCTAGTGAAAGTTAAATAGACATAGAATGACCAGATACAGACCTGAGAAGTGATGGCTCCTTACACTGTTAGATTGTGAAACATGAAATTCAACCAAGAACATCATGACATTTGGCATGACTCACCTGGATCTAAGCTTCACAAGAAGCTTCAGAAACAGTTGAAGAAAAATCATTCTCATGAAGGACAAGATTTCACTTATGAAATTGATGCTGGTTGATTTGAGGGCATGACAGTTCATAACCTTCATATAAAATTCATGGATCAGAAGTGTGCAGAATCAAAGGCATAAAAATAGGCAAGATGTTTTATAAGCAATGGACACTACTTTCTTGGATGTACACAGTGAAGGGAATGGTAGTTTCCTGTCCTTATATCCAGCATATCCAGCATATCCTGTATGATCCAGTCTCCATATCCAATCTAATCCATCCTTGTCTGTCACCCATTGGAAAGTCAAACCTTCATTTTACTACACTGGACACTTTCATTTGTACATCTGGTCAATCCAGTTCCATCGAACTGGTCACTGGATATATAGATCCAATGATCTGGTTTTCAATCTGGTCACACTCTTTACATGTATTTAGAGTCTTGGGTGTGCCCAGACTATAAAAGTTGTGTTTCCCATGGAGCACAATATCGTCTATCTATCTGCCATCTATCTTCTGTCCATCTCGAGTTCAGTTCTCCTTCATCTTCAGTGATCCAGCTGTGTCTGTGATCCTCTCTTCATCCTTCTCTCATGATCTGTGAAGAATCAAGTCCTGTGCTCATCAGCCATGTCTGAAGCATAGGAGCTCTTCCTGATTGTCATCCATTTCGCCTCCTGTAAGTCCTGTGGTTCTTTTCCATGGAGCTCTACTCTATGAATTCCCCCTGGGATGAACCAATCATCCCTTCATTTTCTTTCTTTGTGTTGCTGACCTGCTAGTTTCCTGTCTGGAGACATATAGTGGTATAGGTCATTCAATCTCTCTTCAACGGGATTAATCAATAAAAAGATGATTGACTTGATGAATGGTGATCTTAATTTCCATTGGAAACAATGCTGAAGAATTTATTCCACATATATGGCCACTACTATTCATGCTGTTGCTGATATCAAGATTGAAAGTACAATCATTACTCACATCCCTATCCTTGAAGGACAGAGTAACTACTCTATCTGATCTGCCCAAATCTGACCCATCTTTAACACAATCAGATGTGAAGGTTTCTTCAATGGAACTCTTGCCATTACTAGTAACATTGCTACCAGAGACATTGACTCCTGGAAGCAATCAGATCAAAAAGTCCTTGGATACTTGGCTTTCACAATCAATGATACCATCATCAATGCAGTCCTTCCTTCCTTACACCAATTCTTCACTTCTGGATTTGGCACCACACAGACCACCCATTACTGCTCTATGACTTATCAGTTATGGCACACCCTTCAAGAATTCATTGCCTCTCAAGGAATTGCTGGGAAATTTTACTTCCTGCATAACATCTTTCACCTTTACATTAGACCTTCCCATGCCATGAAAGACATCAACCAAATGATCTCACATTATCAGAACATGCAAAATGCTGGTCTGGTTCTGCCTGAATCACTCCATGCCATTGTTATGCTTGCCCAACTCTCTGACAACTTCAACTCCCTTCACTCTACTCTAATTCATGTTGTGAATCAGAAGGAAATTACTCTATGAAATGTCCAACAGGCTATACTTCAAGAGATTGACATCAGATCCTCAAAGGGATGCTCCATATCCTCCCACTTATGTGGAGATTCCTCTTCCTCTGTTCATCATACCAATGTGATTTGCGGTGGTCCTTCATGGGAACACTGTTAGAAGAATCAAAAGAAGAACAATTGTCTCAACCACTCATTACAGCCTTCCAATTTGAATCCTTCAAAGTTGAAGAGACCCTCAAA
Source organism: Pulveroboletus cf. aberrans (assembly GCA_038094155.1). NCBI lineage: Eukaryota > Fungi > Basidiomycota > Agaricomycetes > Boletales > Boletaceae > Pulveroboletus > Pulveroboletus cf. aberrans. The sequence continues at coordinate 19,610 of JBBPTO010000704.1, forward strand.
ACAAGAAAGAGAGACTGGTATGAACATTGCCAGTCATATAAAGGGAAAGGGAAATAGCCTGCTAAAGCGAATGAAGTCATGGCAAATGCTATCATGAGTTTTGATCTGAATCAGTTCACTGAAGCTGATTTCCATACCATGGTCAATACTTATAACCCATGTGATCATTTTACAGATCATATGGAGGTTGAAGAAGAACAATGTTCTTTTTCTTCTGAAACAGCTGAAGCTGGATGGAATCATTCTGTTGACACTGACATGGATAATGGTATGGCTGGACCTTTGAATTTATTTCGAAACTGTCAGTTCTCTTTCTCACTCTAAGGAGAAATTGATGAGACATCCAAGAGTGAAGAAGTTGATGAAAAAGACATGTAAAAACCATAGCCATGAAGGTGTCATTCCTTATAAATCTAAACCATTTGGCCTGTATACTGTCTGAACTCCCCTGAACTCCTTTGAATGTTCTCACTGGATGATTGACAGTGGTTGCACTGATCACATCACCCCTTACCTAGATGATTTCACACATCTTGGTAAAGTTACCAAACAAGCCTCCATGGCTAATGGATCAACTGTCAACATGCATAGACCCAGAAAAATCATTGTCCATCCTGCTGGTCTTGATCCTATGGTACTTGAACATGTTTGGTATGCACCTAAGGCAGCACATCACTGTTACAGTCACTTTCACATCCCTTCCGACATTTTTGACCCTTCTGACACTTCTAAACACACTTAGAATATTTGACACACTGGAAGCAATGCTTCCAAACTCGGAAGCTCAGAAAGCTCGGAAGCGTGGGAACTCGGAAGTGAGGAAGGCTCGGAAGGCCCGGAACCGTGGGAACTCGGAACCGGAACCTCGGAAGCACTGGAAGCACAACAGTCCAACCAGAACTTTGTATTTCATCATGAAAACCCTTTTCATTCATACAATACATCATGCCATGCATTCCAGACCCTCCTAGAACATTCCTATGTCTTCCTTGCATCACCCATGACCCTAACATCATTTTATGCCCTTACCCTACACATGTATCATATTCCATTCTTCCACACCATGCCTCCTCCACACCTGATCCTTATGGTATCCTCATGGACATCTAGATTAGAGTACAATAGGTACAAACATGTAGAGTAGTATATAAAGGACAAGAATGCAGCCACCAGAGGGCAGTCTTGTTCTCTTGGTGTTTTTCCCAGCATCTATGGCATTGACTCATTTTTCCTTCTCCCTTGACTAGTGAAAGTGGCCTAGAGCCTTAAGTGGTTCTGAGTCATATCAATTACCTCCTTTCTGTGCCCACTCTGACCTCTCAAGATCTCAGACATGAGATCTCAAACAGCAAAACCTGCATCTGGAATAATCGAGAACTTTTGATCATTCAGACTTCTGCCTCATGCCCAGATAACAATCTTCACTGGTTTCAGTCAACCTCAATTAAACCTGAAATGATTGCCTCAATCGCAACTAATGATTCATTTCATCTTTGACACCATCAATTCAGACATTGCTCCAAGAATGCAATGAGACATTTAAGCCTGGCTGCCCTTCCATATCCATTTCACCTGACACTCCACCTTGCAAAGGTTGCACTTTAGGGAAAATGTCAGATCACCCCTTCGGTCTTTTGATCAAGAGAGCTGGTGCATACCAATTTAATGGAACCTTTTTCTCTTCAATCACACTCCTGTTGCTGCTATGTCCTCACTCTCATTGATGACTTCTCTGGCTTTGCCCTCCTTGGCTTCCTTCATGAGAAATCTGATACTGCATCTGCACTTCAATGCCAGATTGCTTGGCTTGAGAACCAGTCTGAATCTTGTGTCATCTATGTATGTTCAGATTGTGGTGGGAAATACTTAGGGAAGGATGTTCAATCATTCTTCTCATCTTGAGGTATCACCCATCAAACCTCTTTCCCTCACACACCACAACAGAATGGACATGCTGAGAAATTTGATTGTACCATCATGGAGAAAGCAGAAGCTATGCATCATCAGGCTAGTCTACCTAGAGTCTTCTGGCAAGAAGCTCTAGAGACCTCTCTTCACATCTATAACAGACAGCCTTTGAGACAACATCAGTGGAAAACACCCATTGAACTCTTCAATGGAGACAAACCAGATTTGTCCTACTTTCACATCTTTAATTGCAAGGCTTACATGTTCATTCCCTCTGAACAACATCAGGATAAACAGCAAAAGCTGAAGAAATGGTCTTGATTGGATATGAGACCAATACAAAGGGTTGAAGATTCTGGTCTACTCCATGTCATCAAATCTTCATCTCCACACATGCCACTTTTGATGAATCAAGTTTCTTTCTGCTCCCAGAGAGATAGATGACAAACCACTGTAGGAAACCAGAGTTCCCTACAGTGATATCTGGAGTTCTCCCATAGTCCAATAGCCCCTATCCTGCGCTTCTATCAAACCTGAGACTGTCCTGCTGTCATTCATCCCAATCTGAGTCAAGTCAGTTGAAGTCCAAAGGTTAGTTTTGAACCCAACATTCCGGACCCGAGTTCCCACACACCGGACTTGGTGTTCCCACGCCTCGAAACACATTGCCATGCTCCGGGTTTGGTCAGGTTTTTGTCCTTTTCATGTTTCCTTTACTGTACTTCATTCAGGTATGCCTGGATTAGACTTTTGTACCTAAAAATTAGTTTCTAGACAGTGTGCAAGTAACCACAACCTTTCCTATGCCTTTAAGTCCGGTTTCCTATGCCTTTCCCTACATTTCCCTTCAAGTTTCCCTCAAGTCCTGCAAGAATAGTTGGTTTTCTAGCCCTACCAAATAGGGGGAAGCCAGACTCAAGTTTTCCAGTATCCTGTGGACATTTAGTGAGCCATCCTTACAGTCCTCTTTCTTTTCCTTTGCTTTCTTTGCAATTCCCTTGGGTCAAGTTATATACTCACACCCCTATTTCTTGCATAGGACTTCACTCTGGAGTCCTTTTGCTGTTTTACATCACCCTCAATATCTGAAGATGTGGCACCTGACCTTCATGATAATAACCAAGATGAGAGGAATCTGGAACCTCCTTCTTGTCATGTCATAAATCAACATTCCTGGTCTTTAACCACCTATTCATCAAAGATCTAGATCACCTTCCACTCATTCTAGCATCTCATCATCACCTCAACCATCTTTATTATCCTCTGACTCCAATCCTCATACACTGCCATTCAAGTGAGATTTACCACAGACTAGACAGAGAGAATCTATTAAGAACAGTCACAGACAGTCCAAACTCCCTTCTCAACCAGAACCACTTTCTAAATTCCATGCTCACCCACCTACAGGAGCTAGAACCACTTTCAGACCTCCCATTCTGGAGAGTCATTCTACTTCACTTGCTTGATCTAGGATTCTCCTGATACTACCTATGGAAATTAACATCCTGTTGAAATCAAGAGAGACATTCATTCTGGTGTTGTACCCCTCAAAGAGGAGACTTCTCAAAGAGAACTGGTTGTTCAACTGAGACCCACAAATGAAGAAGAAGACATGGGAACCATGTATGGTAACTGATGGATGAGAATCCACTTGTCTGCCACTATAAGCAAGAACAACCCCAGGGTATAAAGATATACTCAGGCTTCCTAAGGATGAACAACACCTCTGGAAAGCTGCTATGAATGAAGAATACCAATCCCTCATGCAACACAAAGTTTGGGATCTGGTTGATCTACCCAAAGGTTGTCAACCCATCAAAGAGAGATGGGTGTATGCAGTTAAAAGTGATGATCATAAAAAGGCTTGCTTTGTCACTAAAGGCTTTACTCAAGTCTTCAGTATCAACTATGAAGCAATCTTCTCACCCATTACCAGATTTGATACAGTTTGTCTACTTCTAGCTCTCACAGCTCTGGAAGACTGGAAGATTGAATCTCTTGATGTCAAAACAGCTTTTCTATTTGGCAAACTAGATGAAGAACTTTATATGGTTCAACCTGAAGGTTTCATTCAATCAGGCCAGGAGAAGAAATTTTGTCATCTTTGAAGGGCCATCTATGGCCTCAAACAGGCTGCACTCCAATGAAACAAGGAGTTGCACAAAAACCTTCTGAAATTCAGCTTCAAATGCTGCTTTCTAATCTCAGAGTTTATATCAAACTCATTGGTGAACATTTGATTGTTCTAGTTTTCTATCTTGATGATGCTCTTTTTATGGGTACTAATATAACTCTCACTCTTCACCCAAGAAATAGTTTATGGAACAATGGGAATCCAGAGATCTTGGCCCTGCCAAAGAATATCTCAGAATGAGGATCACCAGAGATCACTCTAAATGAACTCTGAGACTTGATCAATGCTCCTATGCTTTCAAAGTAGTTGAGCATTTTGGTCAAATAAACTGCAAAGCAGTTTCAACTCCTCTATCCTCTGAATATAAGTCCAAGCCAAATGAAGGTCAATCAAATTCAGATCTTTGAAGTCACTACCAATCAGTCATTAGATCCC
>JBBPTO010000705.1:0-24069 GCA_038094155.1 Pulveroboletus cf. aberrans
CCCATCCATCAAAATAGTCCTTCATCACATGAAAAACTCTAGTATAAAGGCTGTGGCAATCAAGAAACCTGTCCCATACTTGACAACTCTATTTGTTAATCTATCATTAAGCCATTTTTCTGCCTTTTTCTGGCCCCAATTGCACCCACCTAACACCATATGATTGATTTGAATCTCTTATAACCATATAATCACCTTCAGGTCCAGTTCTAATGCATATAAGCAAAATCCAAGTTAGCTTTATAATGTTTAATAGAAAGGAGAGGATATTTTTTGATTGCCACAGCCTTTATACTAGAGTTTTTCATGTGATGAAGGACTATTTTGATGGATGGGGATGTATTGATGATATTAGAAATGGTTTTGGTATCCTAAATAGCATTATTGGCCTTGCAATGGCTCATCAAATACATAGTGTGTTGAATATTAATAGGGAAAAGCTTGATTAGATGACCTCCAAAAGACTTTAAAAGCTCAAAAAGCTCATTTTTTCAAAGTCTGGATATAGTAGAGCAGTCTATAACAGTATAAGCAAGCAGAGTGACCAGCATCAAGCATAGAGAGAATAATATTTTTTTGGGTAGTAAAGGTGTAAAGGTAGAATATATAACAATGGCAATTACAAATAAAGAGGAGTGTGAATATATTTAAACTCAGACACGATCATTATATGTATATCTTTGTTTGTATGACAAAATAAAGCCAAATATCATGTCATTTAATGGAGATTATATGTACCAGCACAAAAGTGAAAAAACCATTGCAATGGTATTGCTGTTTTGTAATGGCCATATCTGTGGCCCCACCAGACCAGATCGCATGATCCATGGACCGTTATGTAGCCAGGGGTTTGTACTATATTTGGTCTCATCAATGCTAAGTGAGATTCCCACAGTTATAGCCAGTACACTACATACACTCTAAATGTACATAGCAAACATTGCAATGGTTTTTGGAGTTACTGTAGAGTGTCTTCTGCAAGTGTTTCTCTGAGGGATTTGCAGAGAACTGCAACATCTTGATTACTGAGTAAGCCAGGTCTGGTCATGTTTCAAGCATGATATAGAGCAATGATCCAATGACTGATTGATAGTGACTTTGAAGATCTGAGTTGGTTTGTCCTTCATTTGCTTTGGGATTATATCCAGAGGATAGAGGAGTTGAAACTGCTTTGCAGTTTGTCTGACCAAAGTGCTCAACTACCTTGAAAGCATAGGAGCATTGATTCAGTCTCAGAGTTTGTTTAGAACAATTCCTGGTGATTCTCATTTTGAGATATTCTTTGGCAGGGCCAAGATCTCTGGATTCCCATTGTTTCATAAACTGTTTCTTGTGTTGAAGGGCAAGAGTTCTATCACTACCCATGAAAAGAGCATCATCAACATAGAAATTAAAACAATCAAATGTTTACTGATGAATTTGATGTAAACACTGGGATCAGAAACACAGCATTGAAAGCTGAGTTCCATGAGGCTTTTGTGCAACTCCTTGTTTCATTGGAGTGCAGCCTATTTGAGGCCATAGATGGCCCTTTGAAGATGACAAACTTTCTTCTCCTGGCCTGATTGAATGAAACCTTCAGGTTGAAATATATAAAGTTCTTCATCTAGTTTTCCAAACAGAAATGCTGTCTTGACACCAAGAGATTCAATCTCCCAGTCTTTCAAAGCTGTGAGGGCTAGAAGTAGACAAACTGTCTCAAACCTGGTAACAGGTGAGAAGGTTTCTTTATAGTTGATACTGAAGACTTAAGTAAAGCCTTTAGCAACAAAGTGAGCCTTTTTACAATCATTGCTTTTAACTGCATACACTCATCTCCCTTTGATGGGTTGTTGACCTTTGAATTGATCCACCAAATCCCAAACTTTGTGTTGCATGAGAGATTGGTATTCTTCATTCATAGCAGCTTTCCAGAGGCATTGTTCATTCTTAGGAAGCTTGAGTATATCTACTGTCTGGAATTATTTTCACTTATAGCAGCAGACAGATAAACTCTCATTTATTGGTTACTATACATGGTTCCCATGTCTTCTTTTTTATTTGTAGGTCTCAGTTGAGTAACTGGTTCTCATTGAGAAGTTTCCTTTGGAGGGGTACAATAACAGAATGAATGTCTCTATTGATTTCAACAGGATGTTGATTTCCATATGTATTATCAGAAAGAATCCTAGGTTGAGCAAGTTGAGTAGAACATCTCTCTGAAATCGGAGGTCTGAAAGTAGCTCTAGCTCCTGTAGGTGGGTGAGCATGGAATTCAGAAAGTGGTTCTGGTTAAGAGGAAAGTTTGAACTGTCTGTGACTGTCCTCAATAGATTCTCTCTCTCCAGTATGTCTCACTTAGGTGGTGGCATATGAGGATTGGAATCAGAGGATGATGAAGATAGTCAAGGTGATGATGAGGTGCTAGGATGAGTGGAAGGTGATCTAGATATTTGATGAATAGGTGGTCAAAGATCAGAAATGTTGATTATGACATGATGAGAAGAAGGGTCTGGATTCCTTTCATCTTGATTATTATCATGAAGGTCAGGTGCAGTGTCTCCAGATATCAAAGGCAGTTTGTCTTCTATCTCTCTAGGAGTGGAAAGGAAACTTGATTTATCAAAGGTGGCACGAGTGGAGATGAAGATTTGATGATGTTGAGTAGACCAGAATCTCCAACCATTTGTGTTGGTCTCATATCCAATAAAGACTATTTCTTCAGCTTTTTCTGAGAGTTTATCCTGACATTGTTCAGAGAGAATGACCATGTAAGCCTTGCAACCAAAGATGCAAAAATAGAACACATCTGGTTTGTCTCCATTGAAGAGTTCAATGGGTGTTTTCCACTGATGTTGTCTCAGAGGCTATCTGTTATAGATATGAAGAGAGGTCTCTAGAGCTTCTTGCCAAAAGACTCTAGGTAGATTAGCCTGATGACACATAGCTTCTGCTTTCTTCATAATGGTATGATTGAATCTCTCAGCATGACCATTTTGTTGTGGTGTATGAGGGAAAGAGGTCTGATGGGTGATACCTTGAGATAAGAAGAATGATCAAGTGTCCTTTCCCAAGTATTCCCCACCATGATCTGAATGTACAGAGATGATATGAGAGCCAGACTGATTCTCAAGCCAAGTAATCTGATGTTGAAGCACAGATGCAGTACCAGACTTCTTATGAAGAAAGTGGAGGAGAGGGAGGACATAGTGGCAATGAGAGTGTGATTCAACAGGAAAAGGTCCCATTAAATTAATATGCAGTAGGGCAAGAGGGCAATCAGCTCTCTTGATTGAAGGACTGAAGGGGTGATCTGACATTTTGTCTAAAGCACAACCTTTGCAAGATGGTGTGTCAGGTGGAATGAATATGGAAGGGCATCCAGAAGTTTGAGTGCCTAGATGTCTCATCACATTCTTGGAACAGTGTCCAAAGTGATGGTGTCAAGATGATATGAATTAAAAGTTGCCATCAAGGTAATTAGGTTTAATTGAAGTCAACTGAAACCAGTGAAGATTGTCATCTGGACATGAGGCAGCAGCCTGGATGGCCAGAAGTTCTTGATCATCCCAGATGCAGGTTTTGCTGTTTGAGATCTCACATCTAAAACCTTGAGAGGTTGGAGTGGGCACAGAAAGGAGGTGATGTGCCACCTTAGATGCATACAAAACACATTCAAGTACCATAGGATTAAGACCAGCTGGATGGATAATAACTTTTCCAGGTTCATGCATGTCAACAGTTGATCCATCAGCCACAGAGGCTTGTTTGATACCTTTACCAAGATGTTCAAAGTCATTGAGGTAAGGGGTGATGTGATCAGTGCAACCACTGTCAATCATCCAGTGAGAATGTTCAAAGGAGCTCAGCTGAGTTCTGACAGTATACAGGCCAAAAGATTTAGATTTATAAGGAATAATACCTTCATGGCTATGGTTTTTATGTGTCTCTTTCAAATCAGCAAGATGTTGCACAATAGAAAGGATAGCAAAGGTGATAGGATCCATCTCATCTATATAGGGAATCTTCTTTTCTGGGATAGGAAAGTCTTTGATGCTAGCACCAGGCAGAAAAGAGTCAGACAGTAAACCACTGAAGATAAATTTCTCAGCTTTCTTCTTTGTCAACTTCTTTACTCTTGAGGGTCTCATTGAATTCTCCTCAGAGTGAGGCAGAGAATTGACAGTTTTGAAATAAATTCAAAGGTCCAGCCATACCATCATCCATGTCTGTATTGACAGGATAATCCCATCCAGCTTTAGCTGTTTCAGAAGAAAAAGAACATTCATCTTCTTCAACCTCCATGTAATCTGTGAGATGGTCACAAGGATCATAAGTATTGACCATGATGTTGAAATCAGCTTCAGTGAACTGACTCAGATCAAAACCCATGATTGCATTTGCCATAACTTCATTCACTTTAGCAGGCTGTTTTCCTTTTTCCTTGAATGAATGGTGATGTTCATACCAACCTCTCTTTTCTTGTTTTGAGGGTCTCTTTTTTTTTGAGGAATTTGAATTGGAATGTTGTAATGAGTGGTCAGGATGTTTGTCCTTCTTTTGGTTCTTCCAATGGTTTTCCCATGGAGGACCACTGCAAATCACATTAGTACAATGGACAGAGAAAGAGGGGTCTTCACTTAAGTGGGAGGAAAGGGAATGACTTTTCAAGGATCTGATATCAATCTCTTGAAGTATAGCCTGTTGGACATTCTGTAGAGTGAAGTTCTTCTGATCCATGACATGAATCAGAGTAGAGTGAAGGGAGTTGAGGTTGTCAGAAAGTTGGGCAAGCATAATCATGGCATGTTAAAGTAATTCAGGCAAAACCAGACCAGCATTTTGCATGTTCTAATAAAGTGAGATCATTCGATTGATGTTTTCCATGGCATGAGAGGATCTAATGTGGAGCTGAAAGACATTATGCAAGAAGTAAAATTGCTCAGCAATTCCATGAGAGGCAAAGCATTCTGAAAGAGTAGACCATAGCTGATAAGTTATAGAGTGGTAATGGATAACCTGGGTAGTGCTGGTCCTAGAGGTGAAGGTGGTGTGAGAGGAAGGAAGGAATGTGTCAATGATGGCATCATTGATTGTAAAAGCTAGATATCCAAGGACTTTCTGATCTGATTGCTTTCAGGAGTCTACATTTCTGGTTGTAATGTTGCAAGTAGTGGCAAGAGTTCCATTAAAGAATCTCTGCATCCGATCATATTGAAGATGGATTGGATCTGGGCAGATCAGATAGAGTAGTTACTCTGTCAAGGATGAGGATGTGGGTAATAATCACACTTTCAATCTTAATATCAGCAACAGCAGGAATGGTGGTAGTGGCCATATCTGTGGAACAAATTCTTCAACATCATTTCCAATGGAAGTTTAAATCACTGTTCATTGAGTAGTCATCCTTTTATTGATCAATTCCAATACATCCAAAAGATAGTGTCCATTGCTCATAAAACATCTTGCCTATTTTTATGTCTTTGATTTTGCACACTTTTCCTATGCCTTTTCTGATCCATGAACTTTCTATGAAGGCTTTGAACCTTTGTGGCCTCAAATCAACCAGCAACAACTTCATAAACAAAGTCTTATCCTCCATGAGAACATTTTTCTTCAACTGTTTCTGAAGCTTCTTGTGAAGCTTAGATTTAGGTGAGTCACATCAAATGTCACAGTGTTCTTGGTCAAATTCCACATTCCACCATCTAATGGTGTATTCAGGAGGATTCTGAATGCAGTGAGGGTGGTACCAACCTCATACATCATAGTATGAGTTAGCAACCATCATGGATTCTCAAATTCTAGTGTGGGGATCTCCAGAACAATAAGGATTGTTCAGGTCAATTGGTTTATCAATTGGAGGAAAGAAATCTCATAAAACCTCAAAACCCTGAAAATGTACATATGCAGATAGAGTGGAGTCATAAGTCTCAGAAGGAAAATCCCAACCAGCACCACTGTAAGCAAAAAAGAGTGTCTTGTCTTTGTACATGAAGGAGCAGGAAAGGATACTCTGATCTGCTGTTGTAGTCTCTGCAGCTGTGATCTCAAAGGGGTTGACAATGTGGAGGCAGTTGGAGTGAACTTTATATGGTGGAATGTTGGCCATTTCTAGAAAGAGTATCTCTTCTCCCTGGTAAAGAACTGGTTAGCAAAGTTTCTTCAACAAAAGGGGCATTGGTTCTTGGAACACTGCTTCCATGGTTGATCTGTCCTTCAATGATATCATCACTGTAGATAATTCCAATTTCATCTACAACATGTCTTTTAAGGTGCTGTAATTCATCTGAAGTAAAGTGAGCTTTGAGGACAGGAGTGAGTGTGTGAAAGGAAATTTCTTTTAAAGGATTTGCTGAATGACAAGGGAAGTAATCTGAAAGATGATGAGAAGAATATGTAGAAGATTGAGGAGGAGGAGAAGGAGTCTTAGGATTAGGGGTAATGAATTCTGGTGGTTGAATTTGATGAGAAGATTCAACAAATTGAGCATCTTCTTCTAAAGGAGGTTCAGTAGAGTGGAAGGATCCTTGAGATCCAGAGATAGAATCAGGAACAGGTAATTCTCAGATGTTCTGTTCTCCTTGTTGATGTGGAACCCTTTCAACAGTGGTTCTGACTCTATGGACAAGGAAATGTCTCAAACCAGATCTTTCTTCACAATGTTGATTCTGTTTCAGATGTCATTCACAAAAGGCACAGGGAAGATGATGTCAGAATGGGTAGTTCCAGGCAGGATGGTAGCAAATTTGCTGTAGACAGTTAGGCTCCTGAGGACATGGTGAAGCAGGAATGTATTCTAATATAGAAGTAGAAGTGCCTCTCCTGTGTAATGAGAGTATCAGAGATATGAGAGCAGGATGGGATGGATGCAAGGAATGGAATGATGAGGATGAGAATGGTCTCTCCAAAGGTGGTAGTGAATTCGGAGGTGGATCACAAACCTCTTGAGGTACAGGTCTAGTAGACACTATAACTGACAAGGAAGTGAGAGTTTGATTAGTTCATTGATTCATGATCAGAGTGAATGAACCATCCAAGATGTGAATGATGATGTTTTCAAAAGGAAGTGGGATAAAGAATGAGCCTCCAAAGCTATAAGCAATAGGATGGTGTAGCACCAAGTGCAAGGAATTTTCTAGGATTAAAAATAATCTAGAAAAACCTGCAGCAATATGTCTGTCCATAGTGTCAAAGGTATGTGACAGGGATGTGCACAAAGTATCTTTAGATGGGGCTCATAATCTAAAGAGATGCAAAGATCCCTTTGTCTCATCCTCTGAGATAGCAGATGGTCCTACCAGTCAAGGGACTGATAGGGAGAGGAAAGGTTATGAATCTTGATGGAGGAACTCATCAAGGGTAAATGGAGCATTGCAAGATAGAGAAGTCTAAGAGTAAGATAGAGAAGGAGGGGACTCAACTTGACTGTCTGAGTTGGATAAGATTTTAACTAGAGCAACTGGAGAGTGACCATGAGCTCTCCTTAAATACTTTACAGAACTGTTTGTCTCTGTATAGATCTCTATTGTATAAGGATAGGTATTAGTTATGAAACATGACTGAAAAACTGAAATTATCAGTAGGATACATATAGATACTAGCCAATGGCATAAGTATCCCATAACTGTAGTGAATGATGAAATGATATGAGAGCGAAAACAACTGATGATCATATGATCATGATCTAGAATCTTGATTATATAATGAAGAGCAGAAAGCAAATACCAAGTTTCAACAGAATGCAGCCACCAAAGGGAAGTCTTGCCCTCTTTTTATTGACCTCAGCACCTACAGCATTAACTTATTTTTTTCTCCTTGACTAGTAAAAGCAGCCTAGAACCTTAAGTGGTTCTGAGTCATACCAAGTGTGAAATCTGAACCTTATACTAACAAAATGAATATTGTAATGTTATTCAAATGATTAGGTGCTTAAATTTGAAAAGTATCATATTCCTACCATTGCAATAAGCAAGAACACTTATAAAAATCAGAAGCTTCAGAAGGTAATGCATTTTCAAGCTGTTCTTTGATATTTCTAACAAATGAATTGATCAAGTTCATTTAGAAAAGACATTACCAACATTTAATTGTCTCACCAGGGCAACAAGATATCAAAATAGAACTCCTTCAAGATCCTTTGACTCACTCTGAATCTGCCCTTCCACAACTTCAAAACTTTTCCTGCAAAGTACAGCTTCTAACTCTGGAATTACTCAGAGTTGACTATCACACTTGATAATGTCTTTTGTCTTCTTCAGGCCTCATATTTCCTATTTCAGACATTATGTCAGAGTTCATGTACTCTGACCTCTGTCACCATTTAGTTTCTCCACTTTTGTCCTTCTCTCTCAGTTGTTTCTGCCAATACTGCAATAGCTGAGTTTGAAAACTTCCGTTCCTTCATAGTGCACAGTTTCTGATACTAGGGATGTTTCACAGCCATTTTCCTTGAGTATGGCTCTTACAACATGTCAAAACTTCATGATTTTTGGCCTTTCTCCAGACTCCTCCAACACTCTTGAACCAACTCCGGTATCAGAGGTGGTAGCTTTGACATGAAGTTGATGAGTTGGCCTTGAACCAAACCAATACTTTTCAGGCTGGTCAAGTACCATCCCTTGCAAACTTGCACATGCTTTTTGACATCTGTTACATTCCTTTGACATCACTATTTCCTTTGATATGCTGTCTCACCATTTTCTCATTTCACCTTGACAGATAGCTATAGAATCTGACTTCTTCCAGTTGAAGTAAGTTAAAGATCACTGGAGGAGGTGTGATCATGCCATCACCCATAGGTATTTAGTTTTCTCTTCATTCTGCAAACTCCCTCAGTCATTTTTTCCACTCCTGGGCAGCAGCTGAGGTGAGCCCCTTTGTTATTGCATTACACTATATAGCTAATTTATGTAGTGGGCACTTCTGCCCTTTACTTAGTTTTGATATAATATAGTCATGCTTTCATGAAGAGAACTAGTCATGTGCATGTTGGAAAAGCTCAATATATACACTGCTAGGCTTTAACATCATGAAAAATAGGCCTTTTGTCCAGAGTATGGTTATTTGAGTGAATTTCAAGCTGTTCTTTCAGAAGGAATTCCATTCTAAGCTCTTTCTGCCATGCTACTCCCCCACATCTATCAGGTTATTTGACATGAGTTAGCCATGGGTCCAAAATCAGATTGCTAAAAGTCTCCACAAATTGTCCCAATATTATCTATGCTATCACTTCAGTTATTGAAAGTCTGTAGGGCATAAGATGGGCACAAGAATTCATCTCCTGTTTGAGTCAAAGGCCCAAATACTAGCCAACAGCTAGTGGATATACCTGGGTAGTACCCAGTATGACCATGCTGGTCTGGGATGCATATCTCTGGTGACCATACCTGACCTGGGTTAGCCATTTGTAGGTACTGGTCAAATCCAGGTATAAACTGTGGGTTATCCAGGTAACCCATGGGCTAGTGCTAACACAGCCTCTTAATAAACACTTATCATCAGCCAACTAGTGGGCACTGTACTAAACAGAGACTACAGAAGACATGACTATTAATAACTACAACATCATGTTCCATAGGCTTCACCTCAACCTCTCTTCCCTTTTCCTTGCCACTACTAATGGCCTGACTTGGAGTGGCACCCTTCAAATAAGTTTTGATGATTTCTTCAGAAATATTTGGAGGTAGCAATGGGGTATGAAACCATGATTCAATTGCAAGCTTTGCTTTGAAGGACTGTAAGCTGATTCCATGTTGTAGGTGGTTGACTTGCAGTTGTTCACATGAAAACAAGTGCTTAGCAGCCACCAAGGAAGCTGGACATGTAGTTAAATGCATGCAGAACAGATAAAGATCACCTGCAAGGAGTATGGACCTGGTGCAGAGAGGTAGTTGAGTGCCATCTGTGCAAGCCAAGGACATGTAGCATGCATGTAGTTTCAGTACTCTAGAATACCACCCACCAAAAGAATCTTGGCATTTGACACAATGGGTATTGTCAAATATGATTCAATGCTGTCAGGGAATAGTGTAGATGATGGGCCTGCAACAGATCATTCTCATGCCCATTGTAAGTGCTGAAAACAATGTGGTTAGCTTATTTAACTAGAAGGTTTTTTTTTTTTTTAAGAAAAGAAAATGACCTACTGGAGTGATACTGGATGTTTGTATAGTGGCTAAACCTTCTCCATTCATCGAGACACTCTGAGTTACATATGATTTTCTCCAATGTTCCTTGACCAGCTATCTGACTTCCATTACATCATTGGCATGCCAGTTAGGGTTTTTTGTTGAAGTATTTCAACTTCTTGTTTGGGCACATTAATACCTGATAGCATTAGTGATCTGTAATATTCAGTGAGAGCTCTAGAATATGCCTATCACAATTTGGTAGACTTCATAGTCATCAGTAAGCATGTAATACTTCCCAACCATTAGTAGTGCTGCATGGGCAGCAATCCAGATGATGTTGAGCAGGTCTGCATCATTTCTTACACCCTTGAGCTCATGCTCCATATTCTCCAGCATGGAAATTACCTTGTATATCAAGTGAACTTCTGCAAGAGAAAACAGGTTTGACACCTGCTTTTGAACTTACTAAGAGTCTGTCTGGATTGCAATTTTTATGTCAGTTAAGTCTTACATTCACTTGAGCTCCTTTGGGTACCAGTAATTCACATGACAGGCAGGGTGAACCATCAGAGGGTGTCAGAAAGCAGTTACTTCCCTTCCCACTTCCTTAGTAATGTCAGCAAGGAGCCGCTCATCAAGATTATCAAGGTCTATGGGCACACGCACCTCCTTCTCACACTCTATCAAGGATGTTGTTTATCCTGGGCTATCTGACCCAGGGAAAGGAAAAGGGAAGAAGTCTATGGGCACTTGTGACCCTCATACCAAATGGGATGATCCAGAAATTGATGAAATTGTTAAGCTTCTATCAGAAAGCCATTCATCTGTGGAAGACAACAACTTCAAAGATACTATGTTTGAGCAAGCAGCAGATGCATGCAATCAGAAGTTTACTGAACAAACTCGAAAGGTCCCAAAAATGACCAAATCCTGTTGTACAAAGTGGGCCACTGTTGGTATTGTGATTCAGATATACTGCATAGTTCTAACATGGCTTATATTATAGCTGAAATCAGAGTATGCACTTGTTGCCTCAATTAAATTGGTGTTGTGTTTTCACTATGATGATACATGTGATGCTCTTGTTAATGATCAAACACATGCTGCATGGAATGGTTTTTATAGTGTATGAATTGTTCTCCATTGCTTATACAGGCTAATTGTCTTGCAAGTCTTATCCAGGGACCACAAAATATGAGAATCGTCCATGGTCATACTTTGATGAAATCATGCCATTTGTGCCCACCACTGAAAATAGATTGCATGAATTCCATCCAGCTGAAATGAAATCAAAGGTGAAGCTGAAACACAGCAAACAGTGGGTCAATCTGACAGCTCTGATGCCCTCCCCTCCCTCCTCTATTGCCAGTTCCTCAACAGTCAACAGTGATGTACAAATGGCATCTGTTGAGGCAAGGAACCCCAATTTGATCCCTCCTTCAACACCATCTGCATATCTTTCTTATTCTTCTGGCTCAACCATTTCCATGATCTCCACCTTTATGACAAGTGTCAGCCAGAAGCAAAAGGCATCAAGCATGGTTGGTTCAACTATTGAGTCAAATATTGCATCAGAAGATCCCTGAAAGCACTCCTGCCCTGCATCTGCCACTGGCCAAGTAAAGATTGATGGTGAGGTGACACTACAGTGAATTTTGGTGCTTCTTGAGCAAATTCCAACTTCAGCTTATCATCCTGTTAATTTGGCTCTTGTGGTGCAATCTCAATCTCAATCTCAAGCCCTGGCCATCTCTGTGGATGGTGATTATATGGAGTGCACTGCTGCTGCGCTTGTAGAACTCAAGCTCTCCCTGTTGGAAAACAACTTACTTGCTGATTTCATGAGTGACCTGTGAAACATGTCAAGGGTCAAATTTTTTCTCAAGTTTAACCAAGAATCACACAAGTATTGGGCCAAGAAAATGCTCGAGGAAATTATGAACAAAGGAATGAGATCAGAGGAATGACAGTTGACTTGTGCCAATGTGTAAATTTGTGGTATGTTCATTGCTTTCATATCAATGTGATTATGGCTGATTTTTTCTTGTGCACAGAATCAGTCCATATGTGTCTTTGGTATACATATGTATTTCATATACTTAGGCCATGTGGCTAGAATTAAATCTCAGTGAGAAATATTGCATTTAATGCTAAATACACAAACATCTGGACAGTTTTTTGAGCCGCTGTAGTACACACTAGATTGTACATTGTTACATATGTATACCTCATTCTCTAGAGACTCAGCAGTAGTCCTTCCACATGAAAATGGCAATGTGGTTCTGTCATGCCTCTGCCCTCCATTGATTTGCTGCATGTATTGCATCCTCTGCAAAAATCCCAAACACCACCATATTCTCATCGCCATCATCTTTGTGGATACACTCCAAGTGCTCTGCTTGGAATTCAGAAGCAAAGAACATGCCAGGTTCATGCTTTTGAATGAAATTGTGAATGGCACATGGTGCTGCTGGTATTGAGCCTGCACTTCCATGTGATACTTGGACACAAGGAGAAGGATTTGTCAGTGTTGTTTAACAATTCTGAATATTCTCTCAACAAAATTTTGAAGGCCCACATGGTGATGGTTGAATAGCTCCTTCACATTCTGTGGCCTTTAAATGAGTGAGTATCAACAGTTTTATCACAGATTTTGAATTTACCACTCATTTCATTGACACCACTCTTTCAGATGGTAATGGACACCACAATACAGAACAAGGAGCACATCTGAGCCACTGAACCCTGTGTCTGCAAGAATATATTTACCTCATGGAATGTGCAAGTCCCATGAATGTGTGTTTGCCAACATTGTCATATTTGCACTGGATCCATTACAACCTGTCATTGAATATGTGAAAAGTAAGTCAAAATTGCAAACAAACAAGCAATTTTGGGATATATATCCCTCATATCTGAATGCTCTGTGACTTGTGCAAAGGCATGGATGTGGGTGCCATTGACTACCCCAACACAGTTGGAAAAGAAATGGAACTGGGGATCATTGGTGATCTTGCTCAATGGAGGAGATATCCATGGTTGGGGAGGTGACATATTATGAATATAATGAGTTGTGGGAGAAGAAATCAAGCATTTGCTTGAAGTATCTGGCCAGTATTAAGTGTTTTGTATGTAGTGTCAATCATTATATGAAATTACCTGGATATGGTGTTGGGGAAATGCTGGAAGTGCTTGCTGACATGACAAGTACTGAGTTCTGTTATGCATGTATGCAACAAAATTCCCAGTTGTTCCTCAACTGTGATTCCACACCTTGACTTTGTGACTCCATGTTGGATTAGAACTTTGATGAGGGCATTGAAGACAGTGTGGGAAATGCCAAGTGAGGTTCTGATGCAAGTGAAGTGACTGTTGAGCAGCTTGATCATCCATTCTTGACTGAAAAGAATTGATGTATGATATGGGATTCTTTTGGGTTATGAGAGAAAGAGAAGGTAGTAATAGTATGTAACATGGGCAATGATTATGGAGAAGAAAGCCAATGATGGCACTTCATCTCTATGGAAAGAAATATCTGAGCCTCAATATCCATTGTAGTAGCTGGTCAACAAGTAGTATACCCAATGTGGCAACTCCACCAGACTCTATTGCCAGGCACCCAGTCAAGCTCAAGTGAATTTAGGACTTAACTGACATAAAAATTGCAATTTAGACAGACTCTAAAGATCTATTTGCATGTCAAATACATCCTACACATAAAAGGAATGACCTTGTACCACCAATACATCTGTGAGATGTATTGCAAGTTTCCATTGCTTGCTTGTAGGTTTATACTCTTTGAGGTTTTAGTCAGGATTCTTCACAAAGCTTGCAATATAAAATCAAAGCAAAACATGAGCCTGCAGACATGTAAAGTCAGAGTTCCATCGAGTTGAAACATGCCAGTGGAGCAATGCTTTGACTTGATGTATCTGCAAAAAGCTTCTTGAAGCTGGAGGCTGTCATTTACATGTTGTGCCAAGCCAGATACCTGATTGAGTTCATTTCAGAGCTGAATACATTTGACAATGGAAACCACCATCTTCCACACCTTTGCCATTAGAGATGCTGCCTCAACTTCTTCTTGGGGAGGAATATTGATTGCATACAGCTCACTTGCTTTCTGGTGGGCCTGTGCACAAATGCCTTTGACTGCTGCTATGTCATGTGCAACCTTGGCATCATCAGGCATTTGAGCATCCACATTTTCTGTTGAATCCAAATCATCATTCAAAAACTCATGTTCAGCAGTTGAAAACTGGGCCATGATTGCCCCATCAACCACAACCTTCTTTATATCACCATGAAGAGGGTTACTTTTGGCATGTCTATTTTTTTTTCTTTGATCCAGACATCTTTATGGTCCTCCTTCGAGTCCCTTGAGGATAGAAGAACAAGAGAAAAAGTGTGATCAAAAGTTAGTGGTAGCTAACATGACATGAATACAATAATGTACCTTCACAACTAAGTTGACTGTATGTGGCATGCACCTTGTCTGTGAGCTTAGACCATGAAAGCTCTCAACAAGGTCTTCTAGGTGCTTTGCCATTGCATTACAATTTGCTGCACTGTCCATGTACATGTATCTATGATGGAAATCACCATTCATAAAATGATTGAAGTACTAGCTAGATTTACCTTCTGCTTGAGCCCAAATATCTTGACACAGTCTGCCATCACTCATGCAAGATAATCTCCAGTGTGGCATTCCATTAGCCTGATCACAGTTCTGAAATTCTTATCAAAAATCACATACATTACATACCATGAGAATTTTAAAATGCTATGTCAGATTTTACCATCTACAAGCCACACAACAACAATCCTGAGGTATGAGATTGCAAATGGTGCAGTCCATCCATCAATTACAAGATGGACTGAGCCATCATGTCTCTTTCAATAATATGGGATTAGTGATTTATACACTGACCCAATATCAAGAAGTAGTCCTTGACAAAATTAGAACCCTTACCATAAATAAGTCAGATATCATCAGACACACTCTGAAAAGAAGGAAGTCTTATTTCAAGGCAAAGAAGCTCAACTTCTGCCTTGTATTCAGGATTATTCACTATATTGAATGGATGACTTGAATGTGCACAATGCATTACAATCAAAGCACAGTGCTTGGCAGGAGTATACTTTGAAATGGTTCCTGTAATTGTCTGTTGGACACCAATACTGGTATCCTCATCAGGTCAGGTCAGTCTCTGTCACTTGTGGCATGCAAGTATCTCATGCTGTAAGTTTGAAGTGCCCTTACTTGTTGCCATTCTTGCCTGAATATGCCAACAATTTACCAGATTCTCCTTGCATGTAAAAATAAACTCAATATGTATAGGGCAACTATCTGTGCCAGTAACTTGGCTGATACTTGGCACGAAGTGCTTGCAGTGGAGGAGATCCATTTTTGAACTGATTCTTCTGCATGGCATGCAATTACATATCCTATTACAGTGTACAAGACTGGCAGGTCAAATGTGTAACTCATGGGGAATTTTCTCATCAGTGCAATCTCAAACATCTGTGTCCAGTAATGTTTCATGTTTGGCATGTTTGCATGGAGGGGAGTAAATAACAACTGATTGTGATAACTCACTCACCTGCTCTAAGTTGTCATGAGAAAAGGAAACATCATCAAGATCATGAAAAAACAGGATCTTGGAGGTATTCAGTAGTTGCCCATCTGGGTCAACTGCATACTGGAAGCTTGTGGATGACATTCAAACAGGAGGAGGAAGGGGCTGTAGGTTGGTTTGATTGGCTGGAATGTGGCCACTTGGCTATATACCAGGATGAACAAAATGAAGATTTGGCATAGGCTCAACAGCAAGGATATCTTGTTGGCCTGTTGCTGGGACATGAATAATCATGCTCCCTCACTCTTGAAACTGATCTAAACCATGATCTAGCAGATGTTGACACCCCTTGATGACATTATCATGATGCAAGACTGGAAGATCATGTTCCTTTTGCCAGAAGTTAAATTTTACACTGCATTTCTTGTTTGTTTCCAACTGGTAAATTACTGCATGCTTACTACAAGTAAGTTATCTTTCTATGATATCAATGCATGCAGGTATTGTCTCCAAAGCAGGCAATTGGACACTTCTTGCAGTAGGATTATGTAGTAAACTAGACGAGAATGCCACATTATAATCAGTGGTTTCAATGGATTATCATGAATGAGGTGATTCAAGCATTCAAATTGTCTGCTGCCAGCCTGGATAATCCAGAGATATACCTGGGTCAGAAAATTTTTGCCTCCCCCTGTATTCATACCCACCATGACCCACACATTGCTTGACCTATGGGTTGTTACTCAGATTTTTCCTTACCCATTGTAGGCCCTGGCCTAATGCCATGTTCTGCTGTCATGACTGATGTACTGCACTTGCCTGAGCAGCAGCTTTCCTCTTGTGCTTTTTGCCCATAGTTGAAGGTTCAAATTGTAACACTTAGAATATCTGTCTCATATATTATAATACACTAAACTCTTGATTACCCCAGATGATCTGAAGCTACTAACCACAATAAGGTGTTTTGCCAGGTTGAAATTCTTGCCCACGTCACTTTTTACATGTTTGTCTTCATGTGATTTGTCACCATCAGAGTGAAATTTTATTTATGTGTGATGAATTTATCAGCATCCAATATTGGCTTGGAACTGTGAAATGATCTAGTCCAAACAGGATGTTATCTTGGCAACCCCCAGTTTATTGACTGAGTTTGCTGGTAACAGAAGGCTGCTGTGATGTGCTTATTAAGAATGGAATTTGTAAAGGTTCAGACAGGCCTGAGCAAGCAGTTCTATCTGCCATCCTGCAGGTCTCTGATCAGTCATACTGGCTCACTAGCAATGTCAACTGCAAAGAACCAACAGAGATAACTGTCAAAACATACTCCTTCTGACCTCTAACTTCTTCTGAGGTCCATGTGCACAACTCTGAGGTTGATGCACACCAAGTCTGTCAACTCTGCTCCAGAGCATCTCAGAGTTGGCCATTTTACTCAGTAAGGTCCTCTTTCTTCCTTCAGATCAAATATATCCTATTCTGGACATTACATCAGAGTTACATTGAAGTTCATGTGCTTTGATCTCTGTCACTATTTAGTCAGTCTGCTTTCACCATTTCTTTCTCAGTTGTTCTGCCACGACTGTACAACAGCTGAGGTTAGTTCTTTAGCTACATCTAGCATTATTTTTAGTTATGTTTGTAGTCTGGGTATCTCTACCCCTCCACAGTGCACAGATTTTGTCAATAACACCCACTTTGTAGCAAGCAAAAGTATTATGTGTTGACATTTGTCCTAATGAGAGTGTGAGTGTCTTCCAAGTAGACTTTACCATGGTGAAAATGTGTGAAGTGCCAACCACTGGATGGTCTGAGGTAGACAGTAAATCATGAAGGATATGAGTGGTACTCACCCATAACAGATTTCAAATGGTTGTAAAGTGACAAGGGAACAGGATCAAGATGCTTTCTGCAAGTTTGAGAGTGATATGGTATGTATCCAGTACATATCTGGCATATATCTGGTAGTGACAGTTCACCAGGTTGATAGTATCTGGTTGAGAACAAGAAGTGGAAGCAATGTAGACAATGAGAACAATGAGGGCAATGAAGAGAGTAATGTCTCTCAGAAGTTCAGACAGAGATCTAACAAGTTGAAAAAGATGTTTATAATTTTAGAGGGTACAAATTTTATAGTCAGGGCATATCCCTTGACTTTCAACTGACAACTAGTCTAGCCATGACATAAGGTGCCTGTAAGTAAAGATAGTGTCCATTGTCCCATTATCAGTTGGGATAGATCACCAACAATTAAAAAAAGGAAACATGGTCACCACTACACCATATCCAGTTATATAAATGGGTGGGAGATAGCATGTACTTGAAAGAAAAGAAAAGAAACCAGACTTGGATTGACCAGATACATACGATGAGAAGCAGACCAGAACCAGATCAACAATAAATAAATACAGATGGTACATGGAGTGACTGTCAGAATGTGTGCACTATAGGAGGGTAGAGATACTCAGACTTAGTATTGCACAGTGATGGCAGAACAACTATATTTTACATAGAGATACCCAGACTACAGACATAAGTAAAATAGAAGCTAGATATAGCTAGAAAACTAACCTCAGTGTAGTGATGGCAGAACAACTGAAGAATGAATGACAAAGCAGACTGACTAAAATACTAACAGAAATCAGAGTGCATAAACTCCGATGTAACTCTGACATAAAGTCCAAAATAGGAAGTATGAGGTCTGAATGAGAAAAGAGACGTTACTGAATGTTGAGTCAACTCCAAATAACTCTGGAGTCAGAAGTTGTACTTGGTAGATGAAAGCTTCAGAGTTATGCAGAACAGGTCCAGAGTAATTTGAAGGACCTCGGAGGAGTTATATAATTTGACAGTGACTGCATGCTTGAGAGGGACTGTAGATGACCTAGAGAAAGTCAAACAGCCATAGACAGACCAGATATGAACCTAAGGAGCAACAGCTTCTTACAATGGTCTCTTAGCATGCAGACCAGCTTCAGGAGCTCATTGTGTGCCCCCATCACTGGGTACAACATCAATGTTCATTCTTTTTCTATTGTTCATTCTGGACCTTATCCATGCTGATATTCCAGAGTTGCAACTGGACATTTCTGATGCTGATGCTCCTTCTTGCATTCAGATGCAGACTGGTACAAGGTTGTCTTTCCATCCTACCTTTTCACTTCTCTTGCCCTCAGCTGAGATCATTTCTGGGTTGCCACCAGAGATGAATCTCCTCCTATGTTGAAATTGGCCTATGACATCCATCATGATAAACATGATCACTCACAACCAGCAGTAAGCTGGCATTTCCTCCTCCATGGTACTTTTACTCACAGGTTCACAGAACTGTGCTGGTATTGGAAAGTTGGCATTCCTTCAACTATGACAAGTTGTCCTTTGATTGCCAAGTCTGGTGTTTTGTACAGAATGAGTAGCCACTAGACTTTTGAAATTATTCAGCAATAGTTCATGATTCCATGTAACATGTCTGATCATATCTATTTTATAAGGTAGTGGACATGCAAAACTGACCAACATCACATGGTGTGATCTTCTGTGACATGGAGGTTATCCAAATGGGTCAAGTTGTGCTGAGAGTTAGCAGAGTCAGAAAACCAGCTGCAAGTGTTAGCAGAATTAAGAGTCATTATTCTGTTGTATGTAGCA
This sequence comes from Pulveroboletus cf. aberrans, assembly GCA_038094155.1. NCBI lineage: Eukaryota > Fungi > Basidiomycota > Agaricomycetes > Boletales > Boletaceae > Pulveroboletus > Pulveroboletus cf. aberrans. Next base: position 19,337 of record JBBPTO010000705.1, read on the forward strand.
GTATCTACTTGATAACTATGAGTGGTTTCATGTATGAGACTGATTAATGGCTTGTTTTAAATTGTTTCAGGCCAGCCATGAGTGTAGCAGGCATGACATGGTGACTACAATACTTCTTTGCAGTCCATGCTGCCTGAGTACCATTGAGGCCATGTCTATAAGCACCAATAAAGTGATAGCATTGAGTGGCAAATCTGTATACAATATCAAACTTAAGAGTTAGAATGGTGTTGAGAGGTATTAAGAAGACCAACTGCTGCATGGAGGTCAGTGGAATGGCAGCAAGAGCAGAAACTACAATCCACTCAAGGTCAGCCTCCTTTGCCAATGGTGGATTTAGTTGGTATATTCATTTTGCATATCATCACAGCAACTTCAAGGACTTGGAATTGATGGGATGTGATACTGGGACATGGGAACTTGAGCCAGCAAGTGAAATATGACCTTGTTGAGGTGGATTCATGCATTCCAGTGCATATTGATTGTGAATAAACAAGGCAGGGAGTTCCTTGGAGTCTGATGAGTCCACTGATCCAAGATGATAGCCAGAAAACATCTGAATGTTCTTGCTGTAGTCAAAAACTGCCTGATCAACCTGTAAAGAGCATGCAGGACTCAGAAGACTTGAGGTGAGTGTCTTTTCATTGAATTTAGATGTAAAGTGAAAACTAAAGGATTGTTCCTACACCCGGCCAGAATTTGATCAATGTCTGCAAAGCTGGAGTTATGATAGCATGACACACCAGTATGTTCTTGATGTTTTCTTTTCCTCTTGCTGCCCCAGTGACTCCATCAAGGACTTGGAGCTTAGACTTAAGCTGCTTAGATTCTCATGCTGTGGCAGCACAGTGAACCAGTGCATGGTGATGGCATTTGCAACTGCCCATGAGTCCTGCCACATTCACAACAGACCAGCAGCACACTCTTGGCACAAGCTGAATTTTGATCAGACTTCAACTGTGCACACTGGGTCATCTACATTAATAATACATAAATATCCTCCAGTACCCTGGCTTCAACTTTTACTTTAGCCAAAAATTACTTCACCATTTATGACAGATTTTGGCTAACACACATTGATATTACTCTTACTCATTGAATAGATACATGAATTCTACATTGTCATGCAAAAGTCACAGTTTTGCAGACATTGGTCAGTTTCGCATGTCCACTACCTTAATCTATTTTAACTTTGTTCAAACCGCAGACCAAGCAAGGTCCCCACCGATGCAGTCGGCACTTTCCGAGTCCGAAGCTACTAACCACAACACCCTCCTGCTGCTGACCCCCTAATATCAGTTTAGGGTTAGGGTTTATGTATGACGCAAATTGGTCACAGCACCAAAGTAGCGGTGGCTAAGTGCACCACACCATAGTAGTTCAAGAAGGCAGGTGCGTGCTACAGCAAAGTAGGCGAAACCAATCTAACTAACATTGATACAGAGATGCCGTGCCATTTTTATTTCATGTCGGCGTTCACCTGAAGCTGCGACCGTGACAAGTCCACATGGTACACTGCCAAGCAGCGACCTGTTTTCAGCCCAACGGAACACATTTCGTACGTGTCTGCATCCCACTGCTCATAGCCCTTTTGCAGATTCAAAAAATGGTATATATCGTGTTATACATCACGTTTTGCATGACAGATGCTTATCCAGTGTGGATACACACCAGCCGACCCTCCACAGAGGAATGGAGAGCAGCGGAAGGGTCGTTTGTTGAACAGACGTCCGAAACGTATAAATACTCGTGGACCACGGATGTAGTGAGTCAATCCTTGCTTTGCACTCTCGTGACTCAACATACGCTTCCCGAGCAATCTCTGCTCCCACGACAGCGACAGCAGCAACTCTAACTATAGTCTCATCCATTCGTTTTTGCTCGAGTTCTTCTTTGGCTGCAGCGAGGTGATTGACGAAGTCGTCTGAGTCCATATGGCACATGGATTAGCAGGCGTGGCATTTGCCAAAATATTTTATTCCTATGCTGCGGACTGACGGCCGGAATATTTTAACGCAGCAAAATAGAATTCAAGGGCCGATTTATTCTACGGAAAGTCACCCGCTTGTTCAAAAAAAAGAAAACACCTTCTATCAATCACCGAGTTGGTTCGGACTAGTCATACATCGGTCTGAGATACATTCCTAAGTATATAGTACATGTTAGCAGGAAAGTCACTGGTACAAGAAAACGTTGCGGCACGTTTGGGCTAGAGCGCAAGTCTGTAAGGACTGTAAGCACGTGAGTAACAGTGGCTTACCTCAAGTACTGGTTGTGTTTAGCCAATGGTACAACGGGGATGATCTCCCACAGAAAACAATGACGCTCAGTCGACCCTCCTTCTAAACAGGATTTTCGCAGAAGCGTCGGGCAATACGGAAGCCCCGAAACGTAATGCGCGCGGGCGAGACGCGTCGTCCTCCAGTTTGATGTCGTATGTCAAAACGATGTGTGCCAGCATGGATTTCAGCTCATTCGCAGCGAAGAAACGTCCCGGGCTATCAGGCAAGTAAAATTTCAGCCTTGAAAAGACTTGACAAAGACGACGAATAGCCCGTACCACGCATGTTTACCGAGTCCGAAGGTTATGTTCACGGTCGCAGTCGAGACCAACCGATGCCTCACACCCTCTCCATCTTCGCGCATCTCAGCAAATCGGAATGGTTTAAATGTATGAGCATCTTCATAGAAGTTTTCATCGTGATGTAAAGATCGGCCAGCAGCACCGACCAGCGTTCCTTTCGGTATGATCGTTCCATCTGAAAATGTGAAATCCTTGAGGGCCTTTCGCGGGAGCCCAACTGATACCTCAGATCATTAGGATGTCAGTTTTTTCAACCATTGTGGGACGCTCACAGGGATTTGATCCTTCGAAACGTTGAGACTCTTTCAGGAAGCTGTCGATCTTGCGCATTTTAGCCAGAGAAGCTTTCGACCATCCCTCCTTCTCAACAATAGATTGCACCTCCTCGCGAAGTGGTTGCATATACTGAGGATCCGCTGCAAGGAAAAAGAGCGCATAACTGAGGGCCTGCAAGGCAGAGTTTGGTGGGTGGGACCGCAGTGACGACTGGAACGTACCCCGGAAGATGACTGGCACGCACCGAGCAGCATTAGACCCAGTCCTTGTCGGGATAACAGCACGCACATGAATGGCAGCGAAATTGACAGCCAGCATACGGTTTACCAAGGATTTTACTGTCAACTGCGAACCATGTGCCTTCTCCATTAGCCATGATAAAAGATCGTTCTTATCAAGACGACAATGAGCGCTCTCCCAACACAAGAAAAGGAGATCGACGAACAGGTTTTTCAGCGCACTCCTTCTCGTGGTCGTTCATATGTTTCAATCGCTCCTCAATCATCGGACCAAGAAGCTTTATACCACGCTTAATGACTCGGCGAGGTCCCGGAAAGAGCAAAGCAGCTAAACTAATTGTCCATGTAAAGTAAGTCATTGACGGTGACCGAGGGGACCTACGGTCTCAAGAATGTAGGCAACAGTGCAAGGTTCATCCCTGCTTTAGCAACCCCATTGGTATACTGGATGTTGAGATCAATCCAATCCGGGTTACGGCCTAGATCAGATGGTCGTGAAGCAAAATAGTACATGGATAGTAAAGAAAAACGAACAGAGTGGGAGACCGATGAACAATCTATTGCTCGTTCTAAAGACGACCGTTTTTAAGGTGTTCACAAGGGGCACGTTCGTCCATTCTGAGGGTTCCACGAATCAGTGCGGTTTGAACCCTCGTCATCATAAGCTCGAGTTCACCATGGCCGTTGAGATCCAGAACCTCATCAAAGGCTGTGATGATCTCGTCTCTCATCTCGGGATACATTATTCCGAGACTCTGAGTAAGCCTCGACCGAATGACTTCAAGATGGTAGGGATCGGCTTGGATGTCGTGGCCCAGAGTATAGTCCATGTTAAACAACTATCGACGGTGTTCATCGTGAGTCAATTCCACAAAGATAAGTAGTCACGTCGTGTGTGGCCCTCGCAAAAGAAAGCTCATCCTTGGTCGCTCTACTGAGTTCTTCCAGGTGCTTGCGATCACTCAGAATGACCATCCAGCCGTACTGTACTGCGACTTTGAAAGGGGCAGGCTTGTGCTGCAAAACCATGAGGACGTGGGTGATATGAGGAGATGGGTGACTTGCCTTTTCGTATCCCTCTTGTACGATGTTTGTGGCATCAGTCAAAAACTTGAAACTGGCCCACCACGGACCAAGTATGCTCCTTGGTCCTACCGCGGGGAATGCGTCCAACTAGCGCAACAGATCGATATTTTTTGTGCGAAGCAGAGTAAGATATTCTACTCACTTTTGGACCCCGTGACAACCTGGCGAGGACAACGATGGCGGCGACAATGCAACAAGTAACGCCTGAAACACTCCCTAATAGGATCTCTGACAGCCGGAAACTCATTGTGAGCGGGAGTCGATCGACTGGCTCTTGGAAACTCACGGGAGGCAGCCATTTGTATCACAAAAGCGTTTCAGGCCACAGTGGGGATTGAGCGGTGGGACCACCTTCGGGCCCAAACGGATTGTCCAACACCGCGACCAGCACTGTATACCAATGTTTGCTTCTCTCTGCGATGAGACGTTCCGATGTCACGCCTCTCACGCCCTCGGCCGCGCCCGAAGCGTGTGACAGGGACCGTGTCGGTGGCGGTGGCGACCGTCTCGCACCTTTCCTTTTTCGGCTCGGCTCGGCTCGGCCCGCG
>JBBPTO010000706.1:0-24056 GCA_038094155.1 Pulveroboletus cf. aberrans
AACATTGGCTAGTCATGGCTTTTTGAAGGCAGCGTAGCACGTAGCATCTTTTCACACCTGCACCGCCACTTCCTAAATTGTTGCAACTCCTATCATCGTGGGAACTTTGTGCTATCGTATTTTTCTCATAGCGTATTGGGCTTCAGTGGCTCCCGCTGATATACGTTATGAGAAAGTCGACTGTACCATCAATTAATCTTCTTGCAGACTAGTAGGGCCTACGATGGGTAGGGGGAGCCCGGGTAACCTGCGCTGGGCAACCTGCAGGTTGCATGACGGGTGGGTCGTGGTGGGTACGGGAACCTGGGTAAGTACGGGTCGGGGCGAGGGAATAATTGGCTGATCCCCAGGTCTTAGTGGGAATAGAAATAGGGCAAGATGCTCCCCTAGGCTGGAATTTGTCGGCCTGGGGGAGCATCTTATCCTATCCTAGAAACCTCCCATGTTCTATTCCACCTCTAACCCTACTAAAACCCGCGGTGCAGGGTACACCCGGATCGGCTAATCTTTTCCTCACCCCGACCCGTACCCATCCGGGCTCTCGTCCCCCTGGGTACCCGTACCCACCTGCCACGCAACCCGCAGGTAGGTTACCCGGGTTCCACCTATCCAACGCACGCAGGCCCTAGTATAAATATTCTGATCCCCTATGATACGTCCGCCCGGTGATTTCATGATGTACACCCTTACGATCTTCGTTGTTCTCACCACTGCCGCTGTGCTGGCGTCCGCCTCGCCACTTGTAGACAGAAATCACGATTTAGTAAGTTGCTTTCATCTTTAATCCAAGCAGGAGGTTGAACGCCAACCGTGTCTTTCTCGCAGATTGCTCCATACGATCAGCAGGAAACACAAAACGACCCTGATGTAGGCTGGCTTATCTCGAACTCCTACCCAAAGGAAGAAGGAGTCGTTAACAACACCCTTTTCTTTTGCAGATTCTTTCCAGGACCCTCAGTGCCCGCTATGACAACTGCCCGAAAAAATCAAAAATCCTTTTTTGCTACCGTGATAGTACGTGCCACTGCTTTCCACATCATGCAGTGTGCTAAGACAAATATTGACCACAGGCCATAATTGTACTCCCAGTTTCGACTTCGTTGTTGCACCGTGGGGAATTTGCACTTCTGGCAAATACCGCACTTGTCGATGCAAGAGATGCGAGGAAAAACTCATGAGCTGCCAGGTTACCGACTGCAATGCAAAAAGGTATTGCTCGTTGTTTTCCACTGACAACAAATGCTTGCACTACCGTCACCACTGCACCGGTGGAAATTATAATGGTTGTGGTTGCGATAAGAAGCTGCAGCCTCAGGTTGCGTAGTGTCGATCTAGAACATGGATGTACTCGGGAACGCGACACGTGTCTATTGAAATGTAGTCGCGGACAACAAAATACTTGCTATGATTCCCAGGTTTTGAGAGCGTGCCCTCGTTCCTTCTGTGCGCCGTCACGCGGCCACATCGCCAGGTAAGACTTGGATGCATAGAGATTTGTCGCGCACGATCGCGTCTTCCTCTCTCATGTCTGAGTGAGCTATACTGCGGTAGCCACTCATCCTCAATGCCTACAGCTTGTTGGCACATATCAATCGTCTAGTCTTTGTTCTTCCGAGGTGCTTGGTTAGGTCACCGTGTTAGCGTCTGTTCAACAATGAGTTGAGATTTTCGAGATAAACGCCCGGACCAATCCAAATATCATACGAGCAAGTAACCACGACGTTTCCCACTGTAACACCAGCGGGTAGTTGCCGGTCGCCCCGGCAATGGACGCCAAGTGTCAATGGAAGCAGCCAAGTCAAACGAAACACACCCTCCGAGTTCTCGGCCTGGTACGGGATCTCCTGACACGTGTAATCCCCATGCGAAGTCGCGTTGCTGTCACCTATCGTGGCGTTGAGCGCCTGACGGCCAATGCTTCCGCGCCGGCGGTTCCCACATCGTGACGTTCATGACGATTTTTGTACTGCAACACAGGTACTACTCGTTCCGCTACAGGCTGGCAAGTGTCCGACATATCAGTGGTCCCACTTGGCATCAGGATGAGGCGCGATGACTACTCACGTACTGTCAGAGGATTGTGGCTCTCTCCATGGAGTCGTCTCTTGGTGTAGGGCACGTGCCCCGTGTCCGACAGTGCTCTTTGATCCTTCTTCATCTCGTACATGGATTCGAATTCATGCCATAGCGTGCGTTTTTGACGGCAACGTGCAATGACAAGGTTTTCACCGCCGAGGTCTCGCTCGATCATTCTAAACGTGCGGAGTGTTCTCATGCAGTCGTTCACAGTGCTGTTAATGGCGCAATACCATGGACTATGACACAGGTCCTGTCATCGTCTTTCCCCAGAATCCTGCGCCATTTGTCCGACTGTTACCAGTGTCACTGGATACCCTTAGAATCTTGTGACGTCTGTGTCATTTTTGGAAATTTGTAACTTGTGATCGGGCGGATGACGTCGATTGTTAGTCCATATGAGGAGTTGGAATGCACGAAGAGTGTGCCGCCGGCAGTATATGAACTGACGACGTTTGCTCTTCGACCCGGACCCCAGACTTGACTTGAACATATGGCTGACTCGAAAAAACTCGAAAAGGGGGAAGAGATTTCGTGAGTGATTTCCTTGCAGACGAGGCTTTGTTGACTAGCTCGCAGCTGGAACTGGGGCGGTGGGCAGCCTTCAGGCAGGATCACAGACATCGTTGAGGAAGGAAGCGCCAAGGTGACGAGCAAGAAGGTGTGTACGTGTCTGATCTGCGGCCGTCACCGGTACAGTTGAATCGTAGGGTAACGTCGTAACACGGAACGCGAGAGTGGGTGATCCCGCCGTCAAGATTGCTCGGGACGGAGTGGGTGTCATATCACTTTTTCTACATATCATCGACGTTCTCGGCACAGAACGACGTGGTTAAGCTGGCCCACGAGCTAAACGAAGTAGAGGACAAGTGATGCGGTGACTCGGAAGCTTTGTTATGTAGCCGGCGTGGGAAGAAGAGAAAATCGACGATACAATTCGTGGTGTTGGTGAGAATTTGGAAGCGGAATCACATCGTCGCTTGAGCCATCTTCTGTTCTCGCCCTCGATTGTTCTCCGCTGTCTTCTCCCCGTTACGACCGTTAGGACGACGACCACGACCAACCTATCTCGCCAGCTCGACCAGTGCTTTTCATACCTGCTCTCCCCGCCAGTCATCTGTACTGTAACCTGATACCAACATTTCCCAACTGATACCTTATACGCTTCTAAAACTTGTGAAATCTGCGTGCCGACCTCTTCCCGATCTCAAAGATATGGCCCCGGGACCCAAGGCGGGTCCAGCGTTATTCCTTGGGCTCGAGCTCGCTACCGATCAGCTCCGCGCATCCATCGTCGATGAGAGCCTCGAACTTGTGGGAGTAGAGTGTGTAGACTTTGATTCCGAGCTATCTGAATATCAGTGAGTGTCCGTCTATCCATATGTCCCTCCACTCCATTCCCGATCAACCATTTTGAAATTTCATGGCACAAAAAGTTGTAAATCACGTGTTCCTATTCGTGCTGACCCTTGTTCAGGACCCAGGGCGGTATATTCACGACGCCTGGAGATGCCTATACAACCCCAGTCGATATGTGGGTGAAGGCACTCGGTGCGTGCGTTTCGCGGAATCAAAATTTCAGATATCAACGACTTACTAATTTGGGCTTTTTTGTAATCTCCTCGATCGTAACCTTATTTGGCACGTACTTGTCATTCTTCTAGATTTTCTCCTCGAAAAGCTTTCGAGAAATTACGATGTGACCAGAATAAAATCTATTGGGGGTTGTGCCCAGGTGCGTTGAATTTCGTTTCCCATCGCTCTGGTGGTTCTTGTTTATCGGTGATCCGACCGTTGGTGTCATGGTCTGTAGCATGCCATCGTCTGGTGGAAATCAACGCCGATCCCTTCATTTCCCGCGCTGGATCCGCGTCTTCCGCTTCATTCCCAACTTCTCCCCAATACGTTCTCGCTGGCCAACACCCCCGTCGCGCAGGACACCTCAGCCCATACCCATGCATTAGCCCTTGAGGCCCTCCTGGGCGGTCCGGACATCATGGCTGCGCGCGTCGGTACGTGTGCCAATGCGTCGATTCTTGCGGCGCAACTTCTTCGTATTCGAGAATCCTGGACCTCAGATGTATGGGCGCGTACGGGCAAGGTACAACTTGCAAGCACGTTCATTGCGAGCATGATTGTTGGCGAATGGGTGAATATGGGTGAGGCGGAAGCATGTGCAACTGGCATGTGGACGCACACTACTGGACAAGGACAGAGTAGTGCGACTCAGGGCCATTGGGACGAAGGCGTTCTCGAGATCGTCGGCGGCAGTCGAGAGGAGGGACGGAGGATCCGAGGATGGCTCGGCGAGGTTGACCTGGCGAGTGGTCGGAAAATTGCCAACGTGTCGCGATATCTGTCTGAACGATTCGGGTTCGAACCTGGTGCGTGTCACACATGCCTGTCTGATTGGTTGAGGCCGATTGACATTTTCATTTTTCTTCGTCTCAGACACTGTGGTCACTCCGTTTACATCTGATTATCTTTCTGCATATCTTTCCCTTTGTCCATCATCTGGAGATGCCGTGCTATCATTTGGACCCATGGATAGCCTCCTCACACCTGCACAGCACTATCACACCACCCGCCTTTACAACCTATTCCCGCATCCGGCACAGGACACTGGAGAAAAGCGAAGATATATTGCTATGCTGACAAGCAGGTAAATACACCATTCGACTACTCCTGTCGTCATGTTTCACCTAACGTGACACAGAAATGCTGATGTTCCTCGTGCATTGGTTCGCGACATGTACACTAAAAGCTGGAGTGCGTTCGATCGTCTTGTGGCTATCGTTCCTCCTGGTGGTTCAATCGGGTAAGTTCATACCGTCTGGGAGGCATCGAATCTTGATCGACCACTGAACATGCCAATACGTATACAGGCTCGACGACAAGCTTTTCAGCTTCTGGCTCTTGCAAGGCGACAGCTACCCCTTATCGCACGTGAAGGGGATCTACCGATTCGAGACCGGCATCAAGGTCAATGAGTTCAGAGATCTCCGGGCGAATCCCCGATGTCTTCTCGAAAGCCAGGTGCTCTCATTCCGTGTCCGATGGTCCCGGATGATATCAACCGGCGTCGTGGGGTCGAACGTCAACCGCAACCGCGGAAACGTACAAACGCCTGGACCGAGTCCCGTCGGAACGTCCACTCCATCCGGTCGTGCAACGAACCTCGGCCTCGCGTTCGATCCGTATGACTACTCCCCCTTGCCAGCCCGGGTCTTGGTCACGGGGGCGGCAGCAAACTTCCCTTCGGTGGCCAATCTAGTGGGAGACGTTTTCAACGCCCCAGTCTTTATGCCAAGCACGCAAGTAGACTCTGCTCAAGTGGTACCCCATCGCAATGCTCCTGCAGGCGGTTTCCCCAGCCGAGCGTCTCTCGGTGGGGCATACTTTGCGCGTTGGATCTGGGGCAAAGAGCGTAGTTCTGCTAGTGGTGGCTCAGGGACTGGTAGGGGCCTTGGTGGGTTCGAGGATGAAATTCGGAGGTTGCACGGGAAACGGTGGGTTGCCTCTGGTGGCATGCCGCTGCGAACCAACGTGAACGCACCGTTGACCGGGAGCGGTGGGAGTGGGGCCAACAGCGGTACCAGTACACCATACGGACACCCACGGTCGGGTCTCGGTTCTTCCATCGTCGTGGAGGAAGAAGAGGAAGAGGTGGAGGAGATGGAGCAGAGTGTCGGGATGTTGAACGCGTCTGTGTTTGCAGGCGGGTTTGCAGACCGGGACCTTGGGCGGGACATTGACCGGCTGCGTACACTCACCGGGTCGACGGTAGACACGAGCTCAAGTACAGGTTCGGGTGCAGCGTCGACAACGTTCACGACCCCTGATCTGGGCGGCGGCGCGAGTCCTGGAGGGAACAGCGGTGGGACAGCTGCGCCGCAGACGACGAGTCTGACGCCCGTGACAGCAATGCCGACGGCGGATTCGGAGGCGCAGATCGGATTGGCCAAGGTGGCAGAGGCAGATGTGGACGCGTTCATGACGTACGCAGCCATCGTTCCCGAGTATTGCAGGCTGGAGAGCATGTTGTGCAAGACTCTCGTATGATTGCTGCGGGATTTTCTGCCTTCTTGCTTTCTTTTTCTTTTTCTCTGCGTCGGCGGGCAACCTAGGTGGAGAAAGGAGGTGTGCTTCACGCGAGTTCGACTATCGTCGAAAAATCAGAGCAATCCGTCATCGATATCGACTGCATCTGTATAATACATATAGAGATATGAAAGTTCTGTATATCTAGTACATTCAACTCGGGTCTGCGTCGATTGATGTTTTCACTCTTCTGTCCAGATGTCGTTTTCGCTTTATTTATGTCTGATTACATATCTTTCTGCATATCTCAAATTTCCCTGGAGAAATGAGATGCTATGCTATTGTTGGATTATGGACACCTGCTCACACCCCAGGTTGCACACTGACACTTTCACGGTTCACCCTACACCCTACAGCATACCAACAAGCGGCTATAGTCGAGAAAACTTGAACAAACATGTTGTGCTGTTTGTCGCTGGAACCGACCGTGGCTAACGGCGGAAACACTGAGACGAGCGGACGAGCGAATTGGACCAGACTCTGTAGGGGCGAGTGCGACGTATGGGTACAAGGGTGACTCTGCTATCTCTACGGTGAGCAGTGGAGATATATACGGTACGACACGTGACTAGGATGCTAGTGAGCCACCAGGCAGTCGCATTTATTAGGTTCGCTTGCTATTGCGATCAACTTTTATTTTTTCACTGCACACTATTAGATTCTGGCCTGATTGCAGAAATGTCACTTTTGACTGTGTCTCTTAAGTTATTTCGTACTACATCATCAGCGGAGTGTGTTAGACCATCTAGTCTCTATCGTTCCTCCTGGTGGCCCATCGGGGATGCGTACATCGCGTCGGATTCTGGTCTTCAAGCAATAAGATGTCTCTCTACGGTGGCCATGCATTATCACACATCAAAGGAATCTACCCCTCCTAGTTCGAGACGGGGTTCAAAGTCAATGAATTCAGACATCTCCCCACCAATCTGCGATATCTTCTCAGCCGATGGCCCCCGTGATATTGAATGGCGTCCTGGACTTGTTGAACGTCAACCGCAACGATGGAAACGTGTAAATGCCTGGGCCGAGTCCCGCTGCAGTACCTGCTCGGATTGCTCTATCTAGTTATGCCACGGTTCTGAGAATCCTGTTCGAATCATACGACTACTCGCCTCCACCAACTCGAATCTTGGCCATGGGTGTAGTCCGAGTCTGTTTCAACGCGCCGGTGTTCATGTTGAACACGCGGGTAAATTCTCTTGGTGGAGCATAGTACTTTCCGCGTTGGATCTGCGACATACGCAGCGCAGTTCTGCCAGTGACGGTTGGGACACTGGTAGCGGGCTTCCGGGTTACGTGACGGAGCGGCGGACATTAACACGTCCGATCTGAAATCCCCCTCGAGGTCGCGGTCTAGCGTAAGTATTAGAGATAATTATCCAACACTCCGGCCTGTGAGACTCGGATAAAATTTCCCACCCTCGCAGCCCCTTTCTGCTGTCATCCTTCGGTAACCACGCGTTTGACAAGCCATTCAAAACACGTCTTCACCTTGCTTCCTTGTTACATATTTCCATCCGCAACTTTTCTCACCAAATTTTTGATGGGCCGCATCCAACCACCTTGACGTTTGTAAGTTGGGACCTGGTGGAGATCCGAGCTCGTCTATTGAATAGTTATGAAAGAAATTATTCTTCGTTCGCAGAAGACTGGCCTCCTTTTTTTCATTTGGCTGCTCAGCAGACTCCACCCCTTAACATTGGTAATGTACGATTTCATCGATCTAACAGGCAGAGATTGAATGGGTAAACCCCTAGTGATGCCCCCGACTCCACCTGCATATGTTGGGCAATTAGTTGACTAAAAGCTATAGAGGCACGGAGCAGCCATCGTCATGTGACTGGGCTCCGCCATACTAAAACACCACTGAACCGGAAGCATGCCGATGGAGTCTGTGGACGTAATTTCAGGTCATTTTTCCAGGGCAGCCTGAGTGCCATTCAACTCAAGAATACGATACTGGTGCCCCAACTTCTGAATAAGGGTGTTTTTGATATCCTGATGAGGGATAGTCCAATGAAGCTGCCTCTTTCCCCGCCAGCTTTTGTCGGGTGTGCTGTTGCAGCAGCATGTGAGCCGCTGTCACGGGTTCACTGGGCGAGAAAACCCTGTCAGTACGAGATCCCAGATTCGATCATCTAACGAACTTCGCCACAGCTCGCTACTAGCCCCTTCTTTTGTGCACGACGCTGACACTTAGTTTCAGTTGCTGCTATTGGGGCGCGACTTCTTTCCCCGTTGGCAAGATCCGTCCTAGCCGCATCATGGACGCCACTTTGCACCATCGTCGGCCTGTTCGTGCCTCCGAATAGCCGAACGCCTTCAGACTATAAATGCAGTGGATCCTGCAAGGTAGGCTGTTCAGTAGGCAATTCCACTGCTTCTGACCCGCACGCCAACGTACCATCATGGCTCAGAATCCCATTCTTCCCGCTCTCGAGTTTACCCGGTCTGTGGGTCGTCGTCAGGCAATCGATGATGCAATCTTTGACGATGCAGAAACTTGTTTGTAAACTCATCCTGCCACCGTCAAACACGCTGACATGCTAGTATTACATATCAGACGGAAAGTTCCCATACGAACAGAACATCTCCGCTATTACCCGCATCGCTGTCTATTCAGACAGCAACCCCGGAGGAGACGCAACTATTGTCACCGGCCTGAAGGTCACATATAGGTTTCGGGATGGCACAACCACGGAGGTTACTCGTGGGTTGACGACCGTCCTCGTTGAAACTATTTTCATCGATGCCAGTAGGGTCCCATTTTCTAGCAACTGCGTAGGACTTTTCTAACTTCACCGTAGCCAATGAAATGCTTGTTGGCGCGAACGGACGAATCAAGGCGATGCAGGGAAATCCGGCAGATGGCCGTATTGCGACGATCGGTTTCGTCAAACTGAATAAGGCTACTGGCGTAGTAACCTCAGCAGGTCAGGAAATACTGACCAAGTAGCCCAACGAAGTGCTGAAATTTTGCCTTATCAGGCCCCTACCCCGCGAATGTACAGAACGCTGGAGCTTCTTGGGCAACCTTTGGGCCAATCGTTGCGTTCACGGGCACGAGAACAGACGGTGGTAAGTACTGATCGTCATGGTGATGTGTCGTTGGTATCATTGCTAAACGTTCTGAAATATTGCGTAGTCGGTTTAACCTCCCTTGGTTTTGTCAAGAACCCTTCGTCTGTCCCTTTCGGAAATTAGGAGCCTCAGGTTGTTTGAGATGAAAACATCAGACTGTGCTCTTGTGATCTGTACTACTAGCTCTTTGAGATTCAACTCTCACATAGTCTCTTGTACGAACGAATCGGCCGAATATATACTTTCGCGAACTCATGTTGGGGTGCCAGTGTTCTATAACTTCCATTTTAAACTGTCAACTGGCGCCGCTGATTCATGAGTCACGGCCTGAGTACCGAGTTGGCGAGATCGTTGACATGCCTGCTATGAAGTTCCGGCCCGACTGTCCAGTCTTGGACTGAGGCGCCGCGGAGTTGGCCGCTGAGATTGCCTAAGAGACCGCTGAGTACCAATTCAGACGAGAGGGACCCAACGAAAATGCACCTCTACGAAATGCACATCCAAACAGTCTCACTGAGCGACTACGCCGCTAGCCCCATCCGAAACATGTGGCTCAACATTATTGGAAATGATGTAGTGCCACGTTATCACAGAGTCTTATTACACTAAGATGGTCACCGACTCACTGGCCATCGTCACAGGTGATGAGTTCTAAATACTTCATGACCTGGGCCAATCCCGGACCCAGAAAGCCAATGATCCATCGATACTATGCAGAGGCTTCATCTGTTGAGCTGTATAAGCAACGTAACATTTCCGACGAATTTTTGCACGATTTCTGAGCACTTGTTAGCTCGGTAAACAGAGTTACTGTTTTTGGGTGTCCGTCGTCGGCGACGTTTTTGCTTGACAGAAGTCGGATGCACAGGTTTGTTGTGGGTCATAATAGCCAAAGAGGGCGACGTCGGCAACAATGTGGCTACGCTCAGGTCCGCCGGAGCTAAGTTCGGATGCGCCATCTTTGCAATTACATGGCCTTAAGAATAATGCACTACATGCACACCAGGTGATCGAGAAACAGGGGCGGCTAGGGTCGTGCCTGGTGGCACCTGCCAGTGCATGTTAGGAAACGTGATGTATGATACAACGATTCGATTCAATATGAAACGCCGCCGCAACGTTACCGAACACCAGGCTTGTCGCAGTAATTTACTTTGTTAGTTCCGTTTCTCGCCCCAACTTGACGGGGAAGCAAACAAAAGGTACCGTGGTACAGAATTGAATAGGCCCATCGGATCAAGG
Organism: Pulveroboletus cf. aberrans; assembly: GCA_038094155.1. Taxonomy (NCBI): domain Eukaryota; kingdom Fungi; phylum Basidiomycota; class Agaricomycetes; order Boletales; family Boletaceae; genus Pulveroboletus; species Pulveroboletus cf. aberrans. Next base: position 10,501 of record JBBPTO010000706.1, read on the forward strand.
TGCTAGTATTTTGTGTGTCATCGCTTGGTCAGCCCTGCTCAGGCTGGTCTTCATGTCAAGGGGAAGAATGATGCTGGCTTAGAAGTATATTCCAGCACGGAGCATTTACGAGACCAGTTTAAGTGGCCGGGGCTCGGTGCCCTCATTACCTAGAGAAACAATGGTCTACATCGCATCCCTACGGACCGAAATGAACACAATAATTCTAACATACATCCGATGCTTTTGTATGTCAGCTACTGTGCGCTACGTTGTAGCCGCATTCGTTTTGATCTGGCCTTGGAATGTTCTGGGGGTGAAGGCTGTCTCGCTCCCGGGGGCCTAGATCTGAGCCAAAATAGCTTCTCATGGGCGAGGTCTTCAGGAGTATCATGGATCTGAGTCCATCGCCGCGTCGGCGGAGTGTCGGGCGGACCGTTCCCGAGCCTAGACAAACAATCACCGCATCACGATATAGTAATTATCCAGCGGCTTCACTGGATTTTCTCACTGACCTGACAACATCGTAGCCCCTTTCTTCCCGCTCCGCACGTTGTTCCGCCAAAGCATTCAAGGTGTGGCTCGCTTCCTCATTACATATTTCCACCAATCACTTTGCCTCGAGGGTTCTGCTGCCGGCAGCAACTGCACCCATTTGTATGTTGGTGCCTGATGAAGATTCCGGTCCATTGAGTAACTATGAAATTACTCTTCTCCTCGGTTTGCAACCTGGAGACTTTCGCCGGAGTAGTCGGGTGACATCCTTCCCCCTCCCCATTTGGTTGCCCAACAGATGCAATACCATTACCCCATAAGATTTGGCGTTATTCTTTTTCATCAAACAAACAAACAAGGTTGAGTATCGGGTTCAACGGTGCTAACACTATGCAACAACGTTTTTACTTGGCTTCCACTCTACCGAAATTCCGTCTATTCAATATTCAGTTCCATTGAATCATACACAGCTTCCGGGAGCAACATAATTTCAGATCATGTTCCAGGGGAAGCCCGCTCGGAGCTCGAGATGCCAGTGCCCCTCAACCTTCCGAAATAGAGCAGGTTCCCATATCCTTGGAACAGTTCCAATGGAAGTCCCTTCTTCCCAATCTGTGCTCATGTGAGTGGTCATGGGATGATTGAGAAACTGTCACCAAATCCTAGATCTGATCATCATCTAACGAACTTTTCCGGTCCAATTCCTTGCAAACAGTGCCTTTTGTGCACTCCATTGACATTCAGCGTCAGTTTCTAGCTGAGGCACAACTTCTGGGTGCATCCAATTGCCGGTGGCAGTGTATTTCTGACAGCTACTCGGCGCGTTCGTCTGTCTCTTGCTGCCCGATATCTGAACAATCTCAGACTATAAATTAAACGTGCACAGGAAGCTGGGCTATTCAGTGGCATTTCCATTCCTCTTGACACGTACATCAATATATCATGTCTCTGACTATTCCCATTCTTCCCTCTCTCGAAATCACCCAATCTGTAGGTCGCCGTCAGACGATCGATGATGCAATCTTCCACGGCGTAGAAACTTGTTAGTGATCCTATTTTCGATCGTTTGACTCGTTGACATGACATTGCCTTATCAGACGGAAGATTCCCATTTGAACAGAGGATATTATCTATTACCCGCATCGCTATCTATTCAGACGGCGACACTGGGGGAGACGCAACCATTATCGTTGGCCTGAAGGTCACATACAAATTTCAGGACGGTACAACCACGGAAGTTACACGTGGGCTGACGACCGTCCTGGTCCATACCGTTTTCATCGATTCCAGTAGGATCATTGTACCTGCCAACTGCATGAGTTGCATTGAACCTCTCCATAGACACCGAAGTTCTTGTTGGTGCAAACGGACAACTCAAGGCGATGCAGGGAAATCCCGCAGACGGCCGCATTGCGACCATCGGCTTCGTTAAACTGAACAAGACTACCGGTGTATTAACCTCAACAGGTCAGAAATGCTTTGATCGAGCAGACTACACGATCATTGAACCATTTACTTCGTCAGGCCTCCTTCCCGAGGGAGCCCAACATACTGGAGCTTGCTGGGCAACTTTCGGACCAATCATCGCATTTACAGGCACGAGAGCAGATGGCGGTAAGCATTCATCGGTATCATTGCTGCGTGTTCTGAAGTATTGTGTAGTTGGTCTCACTTCCCTTGGCTTCGTCAAGAATCCTTCGATCAGAAGGTTCGAACAGCGGTGACCTCGTGATTTATACTTGCTGTTTTTTTGAGACTCGTATGTCTCTCGCGTACGGACGAACCAGTCGAATATATCTTCGCGAAGAATGCATATAAGTGTGAGCGGAATCTATGTAGCGTACATGTTTGCATGGATTCAGCCCGTTCGCTGTCTCCACTCGAAAAGCAGGAATCGCCCAATATAAGTAGTAGTTTGAGGCTTTATTAACTTTGACAGACTCGTTCCGGTGGTACGTCGCATTGTTTTGCATTTGTCAGATTCGTTTTAGATGACCCTTACGTGCGTTTGGGTTGAACATGTTTGACCAGAGAGTGAATGGGAGGCGTGGAAAACAAAATCAGACCCATTCATAACACGACGCACGAGTCGCCCGCAGACAGGTCATATCCCCTTGACCTCCTCACTCGGCCACGAGCGACTTGTCCCGAAAGACGAGTGGACCCTTTGAAACGTTCGGTGTACACGTGGGTACATTGGGTCAGGGCCCACACCAAGCGTATGGCAAACCAGGAGCGTAGAGGCGCGACCGAAACGGGAACCTCAGCAACGACAGGAGATCCATTTGCACAGGTTAACAGGGCTCACACGTAGAAAGGGAAAGAAGACAGGATACGGGAGACAAATCAGATTTACCATGGCTTTGTTCAGATGCTTGATCGAAAGAACTGTCGCTCATGCACGTGTCCGTATTTCGCCACAACCAACCTCCGCTTGTCAACAGCTCCAGAGTACGTCGGGGAGGAGATGGGGGCTACAACGGGCATGCAGCATCAGCTGGAATCGATGTGCGCCTACCTGAGACACGTGGTGGACGAAAGGGCTGACGAGAGGGTGAGTGAAAACAACTTGAGACACGCATTGGGCGCCGCAAGTTCAAGTTTCATTTCCCGCGCTGGATCCGCATCAGGTCCTCCGCTTCCATCGCGCAAGACGCATCGGCGCATACTCATTCATGCCTTGGCTCTTAAGGCCCTCCTTGGCAGCCCAGATGTCATGGATACACACGTCGGTACGTGTGCCAACGCGTCGATTCTTGCAGCGCAACTGTTTCGCATTCGAGAATCCTGGACCTTGACGTCGGAGGCAGAAGCGCATGCGACCGGCGTGCGGACACACCACCGGACAAGGTCAGGTCAGTGCAGCTCAGGACCACTGGAACGAAAATGTTCTCGAGATCGTTGGCGGCCGTCCAGAGGAGGGACGGAGAATCCGAGGGGGACTCTGTGAGGACGATTTGGCAAGTGGTCGGAAAGCTGCCAACGTCGCGATATTCGTCTGAACGACTCGGGTTCGAATCTGGTGCGTGTCATACATGCCTGTCTGATTGGTCGAGGCCGATTGACATTTTCATTTGTCTCAGACACTGTGGTCACACCACTTACGTATGATCATCCTTCTGCATATCTTTCTTCTCTCATTCCGTGTCCGACGGTCCCGGAAGATATCGACCGGCGTCCTCAGGTCGAACATCAAACACAATCGTGGAAACGTCCAAACGCTCGGGCCGAGTCTCATTGGGACATCCAGTCGCGCAACGAACTTCGATTTTGCCTTCGATCTATGACTATTCCTCCCTTCTAGCTCGGATCTTGGTCACGGGTATGACGACGAACTTCCCTTTGGTAGCCAACCTAGTTGGAGACGTTTTCGACGCCCCGGTTTTCATGTCGAGCACGCAAGATTGTGTCTCGCATCGCCATGCGATTTACGAGCCGAGGGTCTCTTGGTGGGGTGTATTTTACGCATTGGATCTGGGGTAGCGTAGTTCTGCCAGCGGTGGTTCGGGGACTGGTGGGGACGCAGCGTTGGTGGATTCGAGGATGAAATTCGGGGGTTGCGCGGGAAGCGGTGGAAGTGGGGGCAATAGTGATACCAGCACACGGACACCCACGGTCGAATCTCAGTTCTCCCATCGTCGTGGAAGGAGAGGTGGGGAGGCGGAGCGGAATGTCGTTTGTTGCATGTGCACGTTTCGCCTCACGTGGCGGACTCGGAGTGGGCAGGTGGTGTTCGCTCGGGATATTTAGCTCGGGAGAGCCCGTCTACACCAAGGTCTTAGGTTTTTCCAAGAGCTACACCTAAAGGTCTAACGCCATGGCCTGCATTCAATCGAACAGTATATACTCTCTTATCAACGTAAAGGGAGGCACCTGTCTTGATCTATCTGGCAGTGATAACCATTCCCGTGCGTGTTCACCTCTTCGTTCCCGTCCAAATCAGCCGCATTTAAAACCTACCTAACACGCTCTTCACAGTCATTGGCTATGGATACCACAACGGACCAAACCAAGCAGTAAGAGAAATTCACGTTGCTGTCTCAACAGCTGTGATTATCTTTATGGCTTCACAATCGCTGAAATGCTGATACAGTGGATCTTCGAAAGTGCCGGCGGCGACAAGACCTTCTACCTCAAGTCTGTGGGTAGTGCTCAATACCTCTCCGCTGAGCCCGGCCACATTTGCGATGCGAAAAAGGTCGTTGCTTCCCCATCCCCGTATGCTTGGCGCATCGAAGACGAGCCAGGCGTCAACGGTGGCGTGAGGTGAGTTGGTTCGGGTCAACCACCTTTTGACATTTGCATTGGGGATGTTGACACCCGTGATGTGATGGCAGACTCTTGCCAGCATGCAACTCCAACTTCTGCATTGACCTCTCGGATCATGGTAACTCGATGCCTGGCACGCCTGTCCAGTTATGGGGTCGTTGGGGTGGCCAAAACCAGGTCTGGAAGTTGCAGAAGATTGAGTAAGACACTGGACGACCTACTAAGTTAGAAGAATTTACGTGCTAAATGATGTAACATACCTTTTGAGTCGAGGCATTCAAACAAAGTTGACAAGACTGAATTGCTAGACACTTGTCCCGACAACCATCCAGTTCCCTACTAGACCTCCGTAACGAGCTTCATGTTCAATCCCTCCTTGCATGAAGTGAAACATCCCACCATCTTAGATCGTTGTCTCTGTTGTGCATTCCCTGTGGTCTACATGAGGACGGTGTGGCCATCGTGTTTAACTTTCATGGATATCATTCTGTTGGCACTGGTGATCGGTTCAGCACACTGAAACCCAACTTCATTTCCGCTAACAAGGAAGATGTCCGTACTACTCCGTATCCTTGTTTGCGCCCATGAGCACTGGCTCTTGCCCATGAGTGCATGTTCGGGCGGGTTGGTCCGCTGGGTACGATACGATCGGTTGTATACGCAGCTTCCTGTGCCGGTCCTTGGCCTGGTCCCCGTGCTAGTAAGTGGGTCATTCTGGCGTCCGGGTCTGCCATTGGTCGGAAATTTTTGGGTTGTCAGCTTCAACACCATGGAAACTCAAGCCCAAACTTAGAGTGGGACTGGGAATGGTGAACGTGTCGATATTTGTTTGTGGGACCGAAAACAAGAATAGTGGGCTATCCAGACACGCAACAGATGCGGGCCCTCCTTGCAGAGCATGTTGAACTAGTTTGGTCATTTCAAATGATGGCATCGTTTTTAGTTCTGTGTCGGGGGTCTTCGTATGTCCGGTTTTGCGTCTGTCCCGAGCCGCGGCATGGTTGTGGGCTACGACCGGCCCAGTTCGGGCCAGAAAGGGTTTCCGACAATGATCCTGTGAAAGATTAGACCACTTCTACGATGTTGTCTAACAGAATCGATACTGAAAAATAGATAGCATTGATCATGGATCAAGGCCAAATCGGTGATATGACGCCGTTCAAAGCTTCAAAATTCATCCGCTCCTGATTACCGCATAAGCCCCTAAACCTAATACCTTGGGATAGGGACGAAACGTCAGCAGCACCGTCACACACCATCTGAGTATATAAAGCCTGTCGTCTGGTTCTCCTGCTTTCTCCTTTGATTATCGAACCATCAGCATCCCTGCACTATGGCTTCCATTCAATCCAATAACACATACTCTCTCACCAACGCCAAAGGAGGTACTTGCCTTGACCTCTCGGGTGGCGATAATGTTTCCAGTACGTCGTTCTTTCTTTCCTCCCCTCACTTACACGTTATGGAATACACCTCGACAGTCATCGGCTATGGGTATCATAACGGACCCAATCAAGCGGTAGGTGTTTCATCGACCTCCTAGCGTTACCCAACAGTAGCTGTGATCGTTGTGCACTAACAACCCTGCACAGTGGACCTTTGAGGGCGCCGGCGGTGATAGGACGTTCAACATCAAGTCCAAGGGGAGTGGGCAGTACCTGTCCCCCGCTGGCGATCCAGGTGATGGGCAAAAACTCGTCGCCTCCTCTTCGCCGTACGCATGGCGCGCCGAGGACGACCAAGGTGGCGTAAGGTGGGTTGGCGTTGATACTGCGTCGTCAGTCCGCTGACTGCCGTTTTCTGCGTCTTCGCTGTTGATGCCATCGTCTCATCCGAATGCCCCGCTAGACTCTTGGCGGGCAACACAAACTACTGCGCTGACCTCTCCGACCACGGAAACTCGACCCCTGGTACCCCTGTCCAGTTGTGGAGCCGCTGGGGAGGCGATAACCAGGTCTGGAAGTTGCAACAGGTCTAGGGAATGAATCCAAGTTCTTTTCAGCGCGCGTATGTAAGAATAATTTGAAGTGATGTTCCTACATTTAGTACTGTATCGAGTCGAAACAATTGTACGAGTTTGCGTGTCTTCGAACCCGAGAGTTTTGGATGAATGGTGATGGTGATATACGGTGACGATCAAACCTACTAGGATTGCTTGGTGGGCGGAGTTTGGCTTGAGAAGAACTCCAAGTGGACCAGGCTTTGCAAGCCAAGCCTTCAATCGGAGTCGATACTATGTTTCTCCATTCAATTGTTAGAACACTCAATCCCTTGGACGTGCATCACTGTTCAGATTGAACACACTTTTTCCTGGTTCACAACACAGTATAAGACGTATAGCAAATACAATTGGATCCGAGGAACCAAGTACCAGGTCACCATCAACCTGCAACTGCTCGCCGTGCGGGTCCTTCGTAATTTGGCCTTTTGCTACTGCTCATGATCCGTCTGCTGCTGACCAGCCCGTATGTGAGGAAGGCTACCGAACCAGCTTAAGTACTGATCGAGTCCCTGCGTTTTGGTTCAAATCCCAAATCCCACCATGCCAACTCGTATGTCGAAAGGCAAAGCACCTTTCAGTTATGGTGATGAACCCCTGGAGACATGGAATTGTGTGTATGGTGACCTGGATGATGATAACATCCTTTCAGTCGTTCTCCACGGCGGGCCAGGCCTTTCACACGACTACATTCTTCCACTCGCCGATCTGGCCTCTAGTGATCTTCTATGACCAGGTTGGAAACGGCCAGTTATCGCTTCTCGACGAGCCAGAGACATTCTGGACCATCGACCTTTTCGTCGAGGAGTTACTTAACCTAGTGCGGCACCTAGGCGTTCAAGACGCGTTTGACCCCCCCGGTCACTCATGGGGCGGCATGTTGGCCGCGGAACTCGTCATTCGTCGCCAGCCCGAAAGTGTAAAGCACGTTGTGTTCGCCGACACCTTATTTTCACGCGTCGCCTCCGACGACGTGATCGGTCGCCGTGGTGTTGGTGTGCTGTCCGAGCAAGAGATGAATATCTTCATGAATGGACGAGAAGGAGACAATTCGCATCCCCAGTACCTAGATATCTCCAAGGAGTTCTTGTCACGATTCGGCACGTGCATCGTTCCGCTGTCCAACCTGAAACGTTTCCCTCCCGAACTAGCCGCTTCGCTCCGGCTAAACAACGCTCGTCCGGACGTGTTGAACGCAATGTAACCTCGTTCCTATCCCATTCGTACGATCTCGATTGATGGTTGTAGAGGCGCAAGCACGAGATCGGGACATCAGTGACCAGCTTGGCCAGATAAAATAACAACCCATGCTCGTTCTCTTTGGCCACTTTAACTTCTTGATGGAGAGAGCTGCGGCGAGCGTCCATATAGAAAATATCTCTAATGCCAAATTGGTGGAATTCATGGATTCAAGTCATGTTCCTCATTTCGAGCAACGGGACGTGTACATCCAAGTCGTCAGAAATTTTCTAGGAGACAGAGACTGATGGAAAAGGTGGGCATTCCTTCGAGGTTGTCCTTTTCTCCCACACTTGTTATCTCAATAGAACTATATGTACCGTTCCCGTGTTCATTTACGCCTTCGGCTGCCCGGCGACGCAGGAAAACATGGCGTGTCATCAGTCAATGTCTTGCCAAACCGTCATACGACTACTCCTGGCCCGAATTTGCAACAAAAAAGCGTGCAGACATGTCCTGGACATTCAAACACAGTAACCATCAAGTAATTCCCTTCTGTTTGCACCAGGCGAGCCGATGAATGCTCAGGAATCGTGCAAAAACGCCGTCGAAAACGTTATGCGGCCCGACAGACGTGTTCGAGTCATCCGTTGGTATTCCTCATCACGTGTCAGTGATTTTGTTGCCATCTTGCGCGCTACGATCGCAAGCGCAAGCTTTACGATACATCGGGCCGTTTGGCAACTGTACATGTATCCAAAGTCTGCAGGAGGGCCAGGGGTGTGGGCTATGGGGTTATTCCGGAGGTTCGGCGGTCACACAATTGCAGCCGACAAGTCAGGAACTCGCGTTGCCATAACGGTGTACTGTTTGAACCTGCGCTGCGGATCGTTCATTAATCTGCGATTCGGAGCGCCACCTTGATTGAACTACTTCCATGTTCGCAAGAATCCTACACGCGAGGGTTCGTCCCTAAACTGCAGGTCCAACGTCAACTCAACAAACGAACATGTATTAGGTGGCCAGACAGCCCTTCTAAGTTGTCGGATTATGACTAAAGTGTATCCATATATAGGGCAGGAGCAAGCGAAAAACTACATCAGTACTCTAGGGCACGAGGGAAAATAGATGACGATGCGGAGATAGTGTGTTAGGGTACGGAGACATCGATGAAGATAGACTGAACACGATACATATGTTCTGCGATGCTGGGAAGTCGAGAACGAATGAAACAACATAAATGAGCGCGTTTTCCCCCTCGGGTTCGTGATATAAATGTTAATTTAGATGACGTTGAGTTGTTCAAGGTGGCCCCTCAGGATACCCTCTCGCACGCCTGAAAGAACTGTTTGAGTAGCTACCGTGTCCTGAGATGCCGTCAGAAAGGTCTGCGAGATGCCAGAAATGAACTCACAATAGCAGACGTTTCGTGACAGAAGAAGCTGCGTTGCTTTGGCGATAAGCGTTTCTAAGGACCGCATTAACATAGCAATCAGGAGGATGGAGTGAGATGACGACATACATGGTATGCACGGAATTTATCCCGAAAGTCTGCCACGAGCGTTGGCATCACATGTAAGAACGAAACGATACAGTCAGTTGACGCACATTTGACAACATGCTCAAGATCGTTTGGCTGTGAGCCATAAGTGGGCACATATGTTTTCACCTGCACGCCAGATTTGAGCGTCGCCCCAAGAATGTCCATTTTATTTAAGAAGAGGATGATGTTGGCGCGAGCGAGCAGGGGACTTGAGCAGACCTGTTTCCAAAGGCTAATGGTATCTTCCTGAGAGACAGCATAAGTAAAGACCAAGCAAGCGAAGGGGATAGGATCGCACTAGGCGGTTAACCGCTCTATCCTCGTCGAGTACCTGGTTGAACACTAGCGGGGCAAGGAAAATGATGGCTTGGACTAGAAGAACTCAGACAATCAATCGAACAGAGGGGGAGTCCACAAACCATCATCGAAATATGGGACCCATTGATGCCTTGACCCACGACTACCACCTACGTCGTAGATGTACCATTCCGAACCTAGGAACAGGAGAGTCAAAACAAAATCCAACGGTGTCCAAGGATACATACTGTCGTCCACTACGAATCGGTGCTCTTCTACTCCAAACGTCCGGAGTCTGGCGCGGACAATGTCGTCTGCGGAACGTGTCAGAGCGTGAGGTTCGGCAGGTGAGGACACGAACCAATGCCTGGCTGCCATCCGGGTTTGCTAATTCTCATGACATCGTTCAGAAAGAAGCCAGCGCTGTGCTCCATGTGGACACCCTTGCGCTTCAGAAGGGCCCGCATGGCGGGGTCCGACCAAAGGGCATAGATATCAGGGGCCAATGCTTCAAGAAGCGGGGTTGGGTCTGAGGGATGGGGACGCAAGTTACGGCTGCTTTGCTTTCCCTGGACAGATGGGGAAATTGAGTTGATGGGCTGAGCCAAGATATCATCGGGAGGGCGGTGATTGACAGTATCCGGGATGTTGGAAAGCGTGCCTGTAACACGTTCCAATATGTTTTTCCAAGCGCCGCCAGCGCGGACGCAGATTTCGCCATTTCCGAAGAGGAAACTGTTGGCAGAGTGATCGTCGGCTCCGGATGCCCACTTGGTCCAACCACTGGATGAAGGAAGGGGCGAAGAAGGACCGATTCCCTCGGGAAGAAGCTGCCGGGCAAGGTTTGTCTCTACACTGAGGAGTGGGAGAAGGCGGAGGCGGAGCGCGGAGTGAGCTTGAGTCAAAGGTGGATCGTTGGATTCATGTTTGATCTCGACTGATGGTTGCCTATTTGGGGAGCGCGTGACGGTGGAAAGAACACGAGACGATGTGGAGGAAGACGGAGAGGCGTGTGAAGTTGAGGGGCGTCGGGTGGAAACGCTGGAGCGTGGAGACACAGCCTCGGCGCTGGGCCGGTCGCTAGGATGCGTGGCGGCCAAGCGGGGGGGACGGGAGAGGGCCTGCGGGTCAAGCTCGTCTTCAATGATTGCAAGCAGCTTCTTGACAGACCTAGGAAGAGATGATGACAAAACATTCAGGAGTAACAGACAGACATACCCAATGAGATTGAGCTGTATAATGATCTTCCACACAGGAGTCTCGCGATGGAAGTATGTTGGACAGAATGCCAACTGAAAGTCTGGGATTCGAAAGAGATACAGTTAAACGCTGCGACGGGGAGCCAGGAATGATATACTTCTCAACATAGTGGACTTGCCCGACTCGGCCTGGCCTGTGCAAAAAAATAAGCGACAGAGAGGGCGGGCGAGCATGGAGCATGATACCGAGGAGAAGGACCTTGATGGCCTTTTTTCTCTTCTCGTACTGTTTCTTGGACTTTTCGATGGCATCGTCAATCTCCTTGGATACCCTGGCGGCCTCTTGCTGGCTGGCTATGCGTGCCTGCTTTTCCGCGGGCGACTCGTTTCGGGGTGGCCTGAATATGGCCGACCAGTCGTCTTCCTGGATGGGCTTTGCGGCACTAAGCCGCTCGAGGCCGTACGAGGAGGTGATCATTTGCGACGACGACAGACGAGCTTATGGAGACGGCGCGGGTAATAAGGTATCCAGCATTCCAAATAAGGAGACCTCCAGTCCAATATCGAGATCTAGACGTGACCAATCCGTCTATGTAAGAGTTAGTCACCAGTCTAATCGAGATCCACCCTTTGCAAATTTGTCGTCCCGACCCCGCGCAATCATATCATCACGGGACATCGCTCTCCCGGACGTCGTAAAGCATAAAATCCAAGTCGTTCGCGTATGAGCAAGCTCAGGTCGAGTCTCAAGTGAGCCTCTTCGCAACAGGTCATGCGACCAGTTCCATTCGCTTTCTATCATGTCAACAATGTCGTGCACGTGTCGTGCGCACTTGTTGACTAATTCGAGATCTCTAACTTATTGCGCATGGTTTGGCAATCAATCCGGTAGAATCGGTTGAGATGGCAGAGGAGCCGTATATTTGCAAATTCGAGGCACAGTCTTGACTGGTGATCGGCTTTGTTAGCTTCTAAGTTCATCCGTTCGTCACTTTTTGAAGCCAGCACAATGTTGTAGACCAACTCTGAAACATTTCTTCCAGTTATTATCATACCCAACTACGCGTGTCACATTACTGAACCTGACAAGCGTGAAAGCAGCTGACCTTGGGATATCGACGTATAATCAGTGACGCATTCTGCAGATCGGCGGTACTCTCTCCCCGAAGGGTCAAGTACCCCACGATCAGTACGTCTCGCTCAGCCTGAAACACTTCGGTTGGTTTTAATCAGGAATATCGCGCGCATGGCGACACGTCTTGCCAAGTGTAGAGAGAACCAAGTACCAGTCCGACACCGAATGGTGTCCTAGGGCTTCCTCGCGGCTTACTGTTTAAACGATCCTGCGTGCTTTGCGTCGATCCTTATCCGATTACAGCTCCGAATTGCCCAGACTGGTGCACTCCCCGAGGTCGTGGTACCAACACGGTTCGAACCGAAACACCCGGGGACCCGGTTCAAATCAGTAGATCTGCGTCACTAGAATCTCACAAGTGTAATTTACTCATGCTTTATCTTGAGGTTTAGACTCGAGTGGAGCTACTCAAGTTGTCATCAAACATTTCACGACTGTAGATAGATAGATACGAGTGGCCCCCACTGAAAAACAACGACAGCTGGAGAGACGAACTTGAATGACCGGAACCGTTGAACTCCGCCCCCGAATATGACCAATCAATTTTCCGGGTAAACAATGCTGATTTGGAGTTTCAAACGAGTTTCAAAAGATGGCGTAAATACGATCTTTCGCTGGTCATCGATCATCGATCGCCCACCCATGAGCTCGGCATGCATATTGAGAATTGCCACAATGTGAAATTAGGTACAACTCACCTTGACCAAGCTCGGTCAGCTTCGACCGACGGGTGTTGGCACTACGGTGGGCGAGAAGAGCTCGGATCAGGTTGTAATTTCGTACTTAGCAACAGAAGATTCATTCAAAAATCGGAATTTTTAGCTTATTGCCGAGTTGCCACCGACAGGAATGTTACGTAACAACATAAAACGTCTTCCTCCCCACCGAGTGACTCGATTGGTCCTTCGTCAACACGTCCCAAACAATGATCCTAGATGGGCCGCCTGTCATCCGAGTCCCTGTCGTATCAATGTTCATCCCAACCCGTCCGAGTCCAGTGACTGACAGTACACGACGACACGGGGCATTAATTAATCCATACTCTGTTTCATTAGATTGCACACCCGTACTTATACCCACAACCCCAGACCCTTTTCTACCCGCCGTCTACCATCCACCTTCTGTCGTCTCCATCCTACCGTGGTCATGCCACATTGGAGGGCGTGAACGAGTACGTGGCTCACTTTTTTTGTTTGAGCCTTTTCTAATAATGCCACGGCGTTGAGGTGAGGAGACGCAACGGCCGCGATACGACAATATTGACACACTCCTATCCGCGGACAAGAGGTAAGACGGCAGCCCCGCGATGAGGAAGCCAATGACGATGCGAAACAAGACGGAGACGTGACGGCGCTGACCATGCCAGCCCTTTATATACGGGAATGGTGGCGACGCGATGACGACCACAACGCTAAGATGCTAATATAACAATGTTAACGCAGCAGTTGTGGTGTTGCTACC